>JAQIXG010000785.1:0-27576 GCA_034700105.1 Oconnorella tubifera
GAGATCCCAGTAGGCGAGTTACCCAGTAGGCGAGATCCCAGTAGGCGAGTTACCCAGTAGGCGAGTTGACTTGACCCTGAGAAAACAACATTACATTACAAATTTGATTTCTTTCACAACATATTAAATTTTAGAAGATATTTTATAATAGGTAGCGATGGTAATATGCTTCCGCTTCCTTCAAACGTCAATGACAACAGCATTAGACTGGGGTGACCCTACAGTTAAGGCGCCTGGGTTTCTTATCGGTATAAAGCCTTTTCCTAAACCGCCAAGCGTAATAACTGACGCGGAGAAATTTTCTGAACGTCAGAGAAAACTTGCGAAGAATTCGGCCCTGCCAACGATGAGCAGTCAAGGTAAGCTAAAAACTAAAGTTATTTGTAATCGATTTTGTTATGTGCATATTGCGAGCATTATTATTTTATATAAAACACTATTAACTCATTTCACTGTAAATGCGTTTCGACCAAATATAGATGAAAGGCTCAATTAAGCACCCGTTTTAAGGATAGGAGATGTTTTTCCTGTAATCGAAGAGAAAATTCTCAGAGCATAAATGAACAGCGAATTAAAATGTAAAGTAGTACAGCAAAGTGTACAATGATAATATTAATTGTTGTCCGAGAGTTAATTGTTTGTAATAATGTCTATTTTGATTTTAGTATCGATCGATATGTTGTGGGACTCACGGAGGCATTAACTGCTACAAGTGAGGATACATTAAAAAGACTTAAAATGGAATTAAATAGAAAATGTAATCATGTATGAGATTAGGGTGTGTAATGTAAATTCAAAATAAGTTTTTCCAGAAGCGAGAATAGTAAATATCTAATATTTATTTGAAGAAAAAGATTTTTAACTAATTTAAATATTTGTAGTTGAAAGTGGCAGTCAATCATTCAATCAATCGATCATTCATCATAAATTAATTAATCAGGAAACCAATTTAATCTTCTAATTACTGTATAATTAAACTGCTTGCGAAAATTTAATGAATTTCTTAAATTGAATACATTGCTTATCAGCATTTTAGTATATTATTGAAATCAATGGGATTCAATCACAAATTAATTTGAGCACATGTTATTTTATTTTATTTTACTATTGCTTTACTTTGAACTGTTCTTAATTCAAACAATATTTATTAATAACACATAATGAAGATGTAATTATTATTTTATGGATTACAACATAAAGAATATGTATATCAATTATAAGCCCCAGTTGCCCAGTTGATACAAATACTTGTAAGAAGCCAACTCGTGATAAAAAGCTGAACATTTATTTCGCTGTCAAAACAATATAACATTGCATCAGAAAATAACTAAAACTCACAATAAATAACTAAAGCACAAAGAATAACTAAAGCAACAAGCGATAGCCCGCAAGCAAACACAAGGAAGTGAACACAATATAATCATGCATAATCATTCGTCACAAAAATATCCGACTCAAAAACAACAAGACTCACTAACAGACTAAAAAATAATAATCTAAAAGCAAGTTCAAATTAAAAGAAAATTAACAACAAAAAGCACCGTACACACGTAACAAGGATAAAAGTTAGATGCAGCCCAATAAGCAGAAATATTAAATTATTTGTGAGATTATAATCATTTTATTCATTACATTTTGAATATAATTGGCTCACACAATATTCATTGAAATTGTTGAAATAATATTCAATAATATTCATTTCAAAGTTTATTATATTATTATGCAATATGGGATGCATTTAAATATTAAATATATTATGTCTGTGCAAGTAAAACTGAAATACATGAATTAACAATATAAAATGTCTTATATTGCACGTATATTGCGGCATATCATTCCGTATATTGATATAAACAATTCTATATATGACATGTTTATACGGTATGTAACTTCATATCTGTTACAAACTTGTACTTTGTAATGATACATCAGAATTATTAATGTGCAAAACTATTGGTCAATATAAATGGTATTATGGCTACATTCTAAACTATAAAAACTAAATAATCTTTATACATTAAGATATATATCTATTTCTGATGTATTTTAACATACTTTTTTATGTTTAAGCATAATAGTCTATTGCTATGTATAAATATCATTCCAATCAAAATTAAATTACATCTTTCTGATAAATTTAGCAAAAGCAGGTGTATTTTAACTATATTAAAATACACCTGCATTTTGTATTTTAACTATATTAAAATACAAAATGCCTTACTAAACATATGCTTGCAAGACACTGTCAAACGAATTAAAATGAATCAGTGCAACATTTAAATTTTACATTGAAAAGAAACTGAATACAGTTTACATGAAAATGAATTGAGCATTTGAGCAATTAATGAAGCAGCGTGTGTCTTGAAAAATTGCCGAGTATATTACACGTTTATTTAGCAAAAATATAGTTTAAACCCAGAAAGATACAGTATGTTGAAAGAATTTGAAACGCTGCACTTTAAGTGATAGTTAAACTAATGTTTAAAATTTATGAAATCAACGAATCAACTGATAAAATTGTTTCATTTGACAAAAATATCATTCAGTATTAGTATAAAAATCTGCAGCAAGTGAACGACATTTTCATTACGAGATGTTTTAGTAATATTATGAACTTATTTGCAACTTATTTCTAAGATATAAAGCTATTTTTTATCTTCTGTGAATTACAGAAATATTTTATTCAGTCTTCTAGATTAGCAAAGAATATCGAATATATCAGCAGATCATAATGATAATGAAGTGATTTAAAATCACAAATCATAGTCTTATAAACATATATCAGTTTTAACTTAAAATTATTGTAATTAGGTAAAATGTGAAATAAATAATTACCAGTAAAATATCAAAACATTTTAAAAGCATCATCATTTCAAAATTAAAATATTTTATAACTAAGATATTATTATTATCAAGTATAAAGAAATTGAATAAAAATGAACTTCTTAAATATTGAATATCAATTCAAGTTAATTCTTAAAAGTACTTAGGTAAAATGAAGTAATGGAAAGGGAAAAAATATCGATGCATCAATTAAGCAATCTCATGTTTTTGTTAAATTAAACAAATCGTAACTTAGAAAATTTCAGCATTTAATAAACTGATAACTAACACTGAAGCAACATACATAACAAATTGCTAAGTGCATTGTAACAACACATAAGGCATTCTAGGTTCAACACACTAAATAAGCCACTACATAAAAACTGAAGCAACTAGTGACTAAACTCGAGTGAAATACAAATATCTGCTCAGACAGTATGTCTAAATATAAACGAGGTTGATAAAGTTGATAAAAATACTGTCAAAATTTGAATAAAAATTTGTTCAAATATGTATAAAGAATCTACTGTAATATTATTTAGCAAAAACGCAAGAAAGCATTGTACACTGTACTCGAGCAATTATGGTACTTAATAGAATATGAAGCATCTACGTGTGTAAAAATATAAAATAATAAAAATACAAAGCTGCACACAAATCATTTTTAAATTATTATTCTCTTTTAGAATATCATTTATCTAGGTAATGCAAACACTAGTATCAAATTCTTTGACGATCAAGCATTACATCATATTGTAGTCATTTCAGCGTATTATATTTTTCAAATGAAAAATTCAAAAGATTTAAAACTGAATAACAATTATTTGTCAATTAATAGACATATAGAGATGAATATTATAAGCTAGCCAACAGAATATGTTTTTCACTAATAATCTTTGCATGTAACTGTGAATGAAATAAATAGAAAACAAACCTACATTCCCATCATCTGAATTAGAAGCAAACTACCTAGTTTCCATTTAAACATAAAAAGCATAGAAGCAAAGCGTACAAATAATGTAGATATATTTCTCATCAGCGTAACAAAACATCTTTTTTACTTGCAAGTAAACGATAAAGATTCGGTTGTAACCCTATTTTACATTGAGTATTCGAGAAGAGTACTGAAGCTTGTGGCAGTTGCACCAAAGTTACCACAAACAGTCACTTTGTGCTCTTGATTTATATGCTTAGCTATCGATATCTAAACAAGGAATGCAAAGTTGTATTATTGATAGATTTATTGAATCATTTCACAAACATAAACATTACAAACAATAGCATAAAGTATACTTGTGGTAAAATACATGACAGAGATTACAGTATAGGCAATAAACATTAAACAATCTCTAGAAAATCATATAAAGTTATAAAAATCAAAACCTTATTTGATTTGGATTGATTTCTTGTTTCTAATTGTCAATTTCTTATTCTAATTGTTCACAGAAAGTGCTTTTAAATTGTACATTGCAATATTTGTTTTGTTTCCACTCTCGATTAGAGAGAATGTCCATTTTTTGAATTAGACTTCAAATTATAAACACTACAATAAATCTACTCTTTAATAATAAGTTTAATTCATATAAACATATAAAATATTTGTATTCTTTACTCAGTTCGTCACAACAGCCAAGTCTTTCTCACTCGCTGATCTTTAAAATTTCTCAACATTCAATTATTTTAACATGAGCATTGAAATCTTTAATAGCAATTACAATGACATGTAAAACTGATAATTACAAATTACTGAAAGTAAATAATCTAATACAGAATGCATCATTAACCTCTCCCTGCCAGCAAGTTTCCATTTGTTTCAGTTGAGTCCACTCTTGACCAATGACTACTGCTACTGCACTTGCTCTTGGTATATCCATCTTGAAGAAAACAGTGTTTTCTGTGGTCTTCAATCGACCTAGTATTTAAATATACACTGTCAATATATACTTCACAACTGTTTATAGCACAGCTTTAGAGGTATATTATTACATAACAATCATTGAGATATCTATTAGCTTTAGCTAATAAGAGATAAAATAAAAAAATTAATAAATATTGTTGCATAAAATTATATACCTATTTTAAAACAAGAGGTATTTAATATAAGTTATATACTTAATTCTTGAATAAATCTACATTTAAAATTAGAAAGAATACAAAAAATAAGAGCATATTTTAATTCGAGATGAAATATTTTAACTCAAAGATTCAAGTCAAATTTAACTGAATACAATTTAAGTTAAATCTTAATTGACACTTTTATCCAGTACATCATATTTAATTTGTGCATTACAGTTTTATTGTGGAGTTTTATGTAAGTTAAAAGATGAGAGACCTTGTAGGGGTGTTTCAAGTGAGCATCCTTCTTTCCAAGGACCAAACTGTTTGGGATAAGCTGATGGCAAGTCTACGGTGCTCTTACAGTTTATGAGATAATTAAAAACACCAGGAAGACTATCACCAGTCTCTGATTGAAGAGTGGCGAATATTTGAAACTGTTTAGAAAATAAAACAAATAAAAAACTGAGAATTTGCAATGAGCATTGCTGAAAATTTAATAAGGCATAATAGTAACTTAATAGTATATATAAAAATTATTAAAAAATGATATATGAAAAACAGGATACTAGGGACAATAACTAGTTACAAAAAACGATCAATTCTAAAGTTATCTACACAAAAAAGCAAGTTGTTTCATAAAATTTAGGTCACTATCAGAGAGCTAATAGTGATATTATTATTGATCAAACACAGAGCGTATAATTATTATAATATTACAAGGAACTGATTTGAAAATAGTAATATAAAACCTGAAAACTTACTCTAGATCTAGACATTCTTGTAATTACAAACCTTGAATTGACCAGTCTTCGGCAGATCGAGTACAAACGTCACGCCTCTACTGCTGCTCTGCTGTAGAATAAATTCAGAACAGTCCTGGTTCTGAGCGCCAGCAGTTAACAGCAACTGAGATGTGATGCGTAGAGCTCTTGCCAATCTCAATGAGATCTATAATATAATAAAAGAGAAACACAAATAAGATAGGGCAAATAATATATCACACTATCAGAAAGTTTATAAATAATAAACAACTGAGATAATATATATAATAATATAATAAGCCTTTAGCTGTTTTATATGATTCTAATCTAAAGTAATAATCTATCTTTATAACTTTATGTAATAATTTAACTCTATCTATATAACTCATATGCAACAATTTTCTCTAAATATCAGCTAGATCATATTTATAATTTTCAAGATATATTCTGGATCATACTGATCTATCCGTAAGAAGATTCATTTAGCATATCTGGACCAATCAGGCTCACTTTCTTGCACGTATTATTGGTATCACCATAATATCTTCAAATGTTTTATTAGAATGCTCAACTTGAATGCTTCATGGCAACTGATTTACAGAATAAAAACACCATATTGGAGAATAATTCTACCAACCTTCAGAGGTCCTTCGTCCTTAAGACTCGCCACCACATAAGGATCTGGATGACTTTCCACAGATAAACCAAATATCTCAAATGAAGGCTGGGCCCCGAGGTACCCGCTAGTGATAGTGGGGAAGGGTTCCACACTCCCCCAAACAATGGGCTCACGGCACATGATCAAGTACTGGTACGCGTGTTGAAGAGCTTGACCTCCCAGAGCTGGGTTGTTGGCATAGATCTCAAGGCCAAACTCTCCTTCGTAAGGAGCATGCACGCGGAAGACAACCTCATCTTCAACAGTGCGGTAGGTAACGTATGGAGCTAGGGTCTTGTCATCTTTCTCATTGCTCTTTAGTTTGGCTACAAAACGTAATCTGAAAAAAATAATAATAATTGAATGCACGACTAGTCTATCAATCTAGTTAAATGAGGTAGATGATGAATAAAAATTAAATATCTAACGTTTCATATAGTAAAGAGAAAAATAAAGATAAATATCGCAAAATAACACTTTGCCCATTGAATAATTTATACAGCTGATAACAAAAATGGCTGATAATCTCTTCATGAATGGAAAACTGTTTAAAATAACATAGTAAATGGTATAACAATCCATATAGTTAATTGACAATTTAATTCACATTTTCAAATAACAATTAATAATATTTAATAGGAATAGAAATAATAAGAATATTAAATGGATCTTTTCTTTTATATTCAAAAGCAAATAAATTTTTTAGAAACTTTAGTCAATCTCTCAAACCTGCAAGAAATGCCAAATTTGACTTCCGCTACGCCATTAGTTGTAGTAACAATTGAGCCACTTTGCCTAGGAGCCAGATCAAACTTAGGAGCGCTGTCACCAGGACCCCACGTTGTGTGAACACAGGGAGGAAAGGGAACCGCTTTAGGAGGATCAGCTAGACACAAAAGTTTGTACTCACAAACGCCTCCGTATACTCCTTCCTTTGACTAGAAATGCAATGATATTTCTACATTGTACAGATTTCAAAATATAAAACATTATAAAACCACTTTGAACACTACATACAGAAAACTGATCTCAAACTACAATACTTTGCAATTGAGATCAAATTTTGCAATAAAATTTATTTAAAATTATTGCATATTACTTTTAAATCTTTATATAAATTGAGATAAATATCATTTTTAGACTCCAGAGAAATTTACTGTACAATAATATGATTGCAATTAATAATAAACTAAATTATCAGTCATAATTAGTTTAAAAAGTAGAATTAAATATATCACCTGTTGGTCAAGATCTTTGGCATAAATGACCATCTGGTAGGAACCTTTCTCTGGCAAGCGCACGGTTAGGTAAGCCGTTGAGCCGACAAGTTCTTGCATGGCAAAGCGGTTGAGTTTGACACCATCACGAAACTGTTCTTTTCCATCTTCAGATGTCAAGTTGAACGTAAATCGTAAAGATTTTGACTAAACAGACATAAAAAGGCATAAACAAACATCACAATTCCATTTTTTTTTAAAATAAGCCTCTTTATACTTTAGAAATATAACAGATCAATATATTTACGTAAAAGTATTCGAATTCTACAATCGCTGAATGAGTGATATTTGAGTAATATCACTCATTCAGTAATGAGTGAAGCAATGAGTGATTAATAATTATTTAACAAAATACACTGCTATTCAAGAAAGAAATATTATTTCAGCAATATCCATACAACAAATCATTACCATAATACTAATATTAGATATAATCACATCAAATTGTACCAATGTCAAGTTTTTAGCAGTCAAGGAACGATTAAATTCTAAAGAATATATAAAAACACATAAAATTAAATTAATAAGACCAGAAGAGCTACCATTTTTGAAGGACACTTGATTTGTATGGTGATCTCCTCTCCCTGCGTTTGAATCGTGGCATCCGTGTGGCTGTCCAGCTCCAAACCGTACTTGAAGAAAGCCGGTTTGACGGGCACAAGATTCTGAAAGTCTTCAACAGTGATGATGTTCTCCAACAGCTGCCAGCTGGGATCCTCTGGGAAGTGAGTAAAGATGAGCTGAGTGGGAGCTGGCATGAAGTAATACTCATCCAACTCGTAGCGGACATTGTCTGATGTTATCTCAAGCTGGATGCAGTCAAGATGTAAGTATTAGAAAGAATAAGAAGTTCACAAGAGAGAAAATATAATCGTATATAATTTGATAAACACTAAAAAACAGTCTTTGTTATTTATCAATGGTCATGATGATCATTCGCTGTATGAAATTTTGAGTGCTTGTGTAAGATGCATATTATGGACTATATTTGTAATTTAATGGCACAAGTCCTTGATCCAATAATAAAGCGATTAACGGTATATTATATTTTGTTATATTTAATTACAATTAAAGAAGATTACGCTAAATACAAGAAATTTACGTATAAAAAATTGTAAGATTTATAATAATACGTTAATCGTTTCGCTTAACACAGAAAAATAGTTTATACTTTGATATGTTTAATAAAATAAATTGCAGTGAAAGTTCAACTAAAATAAGAACATCTTAGGAAGTAAACATAAAATCAAATGATAGCAATGATTCTAAACACTGAGCTAACAAATAAAATCAAGATGAAATATAATTGGTATTATAACTCACTTATTAGAACTTATTTATTCAATTATAGGATACAAAAACATGCGGTTAAAAAGTAAGAAATCTACATATTTAGATACACAAAATATATATTTTTTGCAATCAACTATAATTATTAAATAAGTTTAAACGTATTTAAAATTAGTTAGATCTATACTTGTAGTTAAAACTGTGTAAAAACTGATTTAAGTAGGAAGATCATAAATTATAATCAAACTTATAGGATTAAATTTTGGTTAATTATTCTACTTAACTGAATGAAAATACTGCAAATACTTTTGTTACTTAACAATAATAGAGTAATTATACAGTATTATGTCTGTTTTTCTATTATTCATACTGTACAATTTGCGAGTCTAATTGTTTTGAAAGCTGGCATAAGTTAACAACATTACAACATTATATATTATTACAATTAACAATTATATTTTGTTAAAATCACGCCTCAATTTGGATATCAAATTGATTCCTTCAGTCAGCCAACATTTCGTATAAAAATGTAAATTTAAACATAATTTTTTTCAAAGGTAACAAACAGAGAGTTCAATTTTATACAATATTCAAATCTTCAAATACTGCGTATTTCAAATATTAAAAAGTAATTTTTAAAGATACTTGTTCATTTTCTCACAGAAAATAAAAACCAAATTCATATCAATGCTTCTAAGCTTCATAAAATTAATGAACTTCAACAAAAAATTAATTTTTTTTTGATAAATCAATAAAGTTAAACTAATATTAATGAAATAAATGAAATCGACTAGAAAATAAATGATAAAAGATTGAAGATATCATCTATTATAGCACAACACAACTCTGGGAATATGACTCTAACCTTGTCTGCTGTTTTGTCTAGCTGAAAGTCAGAAATTAAGTTTATACTCTCTAGACATAGTATTTATTACTCGAATGTCAATTTTGCATATGCGAAAACGCTTATCAAAGTCAATAAAAAATTAAATGTTTAACTTACAATGAATTAAATTAAATAACAGCTATTAATAAAATTAATTACTTCAGGAAATCAAATTTATTAAAGTAATCAGCTTTTTCTATTTATTAAAGTATTCACTTATTCATTAATAAAATAATCAGCTTATTTAATTTATTAAAGCAAGCAGAAGTTTCTGAATAGAAAGTTACATACAGAAATCGACTGATTATCTGCTTGACTCATCAATTATAAAATGATTTGAAGTAAGTGGATATGAATATAACCATCAAAACAAATTTAATAATCTAGGAAACGGTATTTAATACTCTATATTATAATATTCTAATATTCCAGAGCTACGTAAACCTGTAAAACGTATTTTAAAATTAATAATATTTAATTTATGATTGGTGCAAAATAAACATTAAATAAACAAAAATTAAATTACTTTAAACAATTAAGCAACAAGGCATACAAGAAGCAGACATTTAATAAGCAGCTTGTAAATTAACTATCAACTACAATTTAAATCTTACATTTTGCACTAAACTTTAAAGTTACATGCTCTGCAAAAATTTTCACACCTTCAAATCAAAACCTTTCTTTCTATATTATACCTACTTTAAAAATATCGAAGCGTAAATGCAAAGTAATACAAAAATAAAGTCCACCAACCTTTTTTCCCACCACCCTCCTTGCCGCCCAGTGGCAATCAACAAGCTGCCAAGTGCCGTTTACTTTGACAGCGTTCCACGAGTGCTGCCCCTGAGTGCCTGAGAACTTCATCCCTGGTTTGTACTCGGCTCCCTTGGCATAGCCAGTCAGTGTCTTGCACAGGAGACCAGCGTAGCTGTCTCATCAAAATAAAACTTTTTGAAAAACCTCTTGATTAAAAACTTTTGAAAAACTTTTTAATTAAAGCCTCGAGTCAATTTTTATTCCCAACGAATAAAGATGGAAAATTATCTAAACTTTTGCAATATCATACAATGCCACTAACATGGCTGAAAGTAGGTTCTAAAGGATATATTTATTTCAATATTATGTTCTTACTTATAAATATTCTTACTTATAAATATTCTAACTTATAAATATCGAAATTTGCTGAGCATTACATTCAGAAAATGCAGTAATACAGAGCTAAAATACAAAGATTATAATTTACTTTAATAAGTGAAATATTACGTACTAATTAAAAGCAAGTTGAAATTTTAAAGAAAATTTGAAACCAGTCTATCTTTCCAGTTACTAATCTTTCTTAATATTGAATTTTCATTCAATACTACATTCACTTTAAATTAAAGTAACCCTTAAACATATCACACCCTCCCCCCATCCCTTCCGCATTACTTAATACAGATTCTCATATTAACTTCCTTAACACATAATCTTTAATGATCTACATGATTTAAATCTAACTTAACACAAGAACATTAACTAACAATCGAGTAGTTAAGACTATAATTGCTAAACCTGCAAAGCGTTTCATAGACTCTAGCATAAGTTGTCTGACCGAGCTGAAGATTCATTAAAATTTCTTCCGGTGAACCTTTTTCTACATTTGAAAAGTTCAACTTTGACAGATCTTTCGAACACAGCCACAAAAATATGGCTCTGTTATGAAAAATAAATCATAACAATACAGAAAATGAAATGCAAGACAGAAAACAATTCAAGTCCATAAATAGGTGTTGAAAAACAATTTAAAACTAGAGTAAAGTTAAACAAGTCTGTTAAAATATTCTTTTTACAATAATCTCAAGAAACATGCAAAACTGAACTTTTAAGAGTAATTACATCACAAAAAGCAATATGTACCTGGCTTTATCAAGCTCATTTGTGATGTCTCTTGCATAAATCAAATGCCACAGGATATCTCTAAAACTCGCATGTTCCAATTTTGATACCTACGATTATATCAATCAGCAATTTCAAAGTTTCTTACCTATTACAAATTCTTGTAACTAATATTATTACAATATTGTTATTATTAAGAAATTACAAATAAACATAATTTCAATTTACTAAATACTAACCTGAAAATTCTATGAGCAACATTAACCTAATGTCAATTATTAATGAAATATACATTAAAAATAATATTTAAATTAATATAAAATTCTTAATGCGATATATGATAGCTGCCAACTAATTGATGATGCAGTTACAAAATATTGAGAGCCGCATATAAACCACACACAAAATCTATCAATTCCAACTTTACTACTATATCCACAATACAAAAATATCCAGCAACATACATTACACACTACTATAAACTATAACATACTGCATCACGCTATTTACAAATGAATAACATAAAAATGACCTCCATAGCGTGAGTGTCTACATTATGAAACACAGACGTATCAATGAAAAGCTTGGTTGCGTTGGATGGTGCCTCTGGCACAGGAGAAGCTTCCTCATGGATGGCCTGCATTTGGAAGGACTCTGGAGGTAGCACATCAATGTCAGCGCGGTACACGGCAGCAGCATGGGGCTGATACTCCTCCTCAGGGTCCATGGACTGTTGGAGGGCTATCTTCTTCTGCTTGGTGGAGGAACGACCGAATGGATACGCCTTGATATATTCAGTTGAATCAACTGCAAGAGTCATAAAAATAAATAACTAACTTTTGATAAAAAAAATATAATACGCAATATTAAAGATTTAGTTAAATAACTTCAAAATTACGTTAAATTATTTAAGGTTAAGATCAAAGTTAAATTAAATAAATTCAGGCTTAGTAACTTTTAAATCCAAGTGATTATGAACCGCATTAAAAGTGCATGAAACAACAAACAAATAATATCTTAAGCGTCAATGCATAGTACTAATTACTATTTATTACAAATATAACTAAATATTTGAACAGTTTATAACTATTTTAAACCGTTAAAATTTCAAGTCATCTTATATTGTTACACGGTCACATTAATACTTGTACAAAAGAAATAACAGTAACTTAATATCAAATAGTAGAAGTAACTTAATAACAAATAGTCTGCGTCCCTTTAGTAACTTATACATACCATTATCAGAGGCTTCCTCAGTGTCAACAAAAGCCTTGTACAGCAATTCCTTGTCGTCCACTGCTGATACCTCTCCTTCCTTCCTTGTCGGTCGACCTGACGCTGATGATTTGAGAGGAGCGTCAGTTGGCACGTGTCCATAAGTGTCAGTGGCATTGCCGTTAGTGTAAGAACAGAGATACTGACAGACATGAGTGAACATGTCTCCGTCTTTCTTTGGTTCATTTGCGAACACTTCGAGTCCATATTCTCCTTCAGCCGGCAAGTTTACAGATACGGTAGTCTGTAAGTAGACAAGTATATAGATAGACAATCATATATTCAATTCAGCAGTAGGTAGTGCATCACTAAAAGCACAAAATAGGCACTATTTGTATGATATAATAATGTACACCAAGTTACTTACAATAAAAACGTTTTATCATTTGTCTATTATAATAATATACTATAAAATAATCCTTAGTATCTCATATTTGAATATGTAAACTAATTTACTTAAAAAAATTTAATAATACAGAATATATCCAAATATACTGGATAAAATTAATCAGCAAAATATCACATTAAATTTAAATATTACAAAAGCATACATTACAATATCCATCTACATTGATAGGTGATAATAACCAAAAATTATCATTGTATAGCAACAAAAATGAGATTAAAACCTATAACACTTACCTTATTACCATCATTTTTGACAGTGACCGCTTGTTTAAGTGCAACATCCTCCACCCCGTCCTTCAGAAGTCTAGCGTACACTCTCACGTCACCTTTACGATCAAACGAAACCTCCGTGTGACCATCAGGAGCAAACAAAATGGCCGCCTTGTTCATAGGAGTCAGGCCAAACTGATTGACAAACGTGTCAGGCCCCCAGCTCGCATCAGAGCAGCCCGGAAACAGACCGACACTTTCTGATGCAGGGTCTTTACATTCTATCTTGTACTCGCATATCTAAAAGATAAACGGATTCAGATGATCAATTGAGAAAAGTTTAATATTCTTGCATGTACCTGAAAAGGATTTCAAAGTTTACACGGTATTGAGACAATTAAATTTGATAATATAAATTATATATCAATATATTGCGACAATATTCATAGATTCTTGTGGCTTTATTTGTTAAATTAACTAAATTTTTTGAGTTATGTTTAATGATCACAAGAATGAGTTAAAAATAATAACATCCAAAATACGGGATAACTAAAGACTCAATGTTATGTTACAAAAATATTGCATTATATTATGGCTTTAAACTATAAATAACTGACCGCTTTGAAGATATTCTCACTGGAAGAGACTTGATCATTGACAACATTAGCAAAAACAATGAGATAGAAGTCTCCTTTGTCCAACAGACGAATATAGAAGACAACTCTGTCGTCCTTTGTCTCTTGTATGACACAGCGACTCAGTTCATGACCATTAACGGTGTCAATCATTTCATTTCCATGTCCCAATTTAAAAGTGAAAGCAGTGCGACCAGTGAATCCAATCGATAATGCCACCACCCCTGAAAAACAGCAAAATATTTGCAGCAACTAGATTAATAAAAGAAGAATATTGAAGTATTCTTTATGTTCTTTATATTTAATACTCAAATATTAGATTACGTTATTAATAATTGAAACAATATTGCATTTATATATTTACTAAATAATTAAATGAAGAAGATTTTTATATCCATATCACTATCTAGAACAGTATTGAATACATCGACATACATTACATGTATGTTGACTACATACATGTAATACTGGATATAGCCTGAATTGACTTTTACTCCCAAAGCGAAACCATATTAAATTATCTATATCTTTCACTGTGATTCCGCTCATTGTCATATTAATATCTATAACTAACAGCCTCATTCACAATAAGCTATCCTATCCTACAAATATTAAAATTCTATATTGTCTAATAATACAAAAAACATACCTTTTTTAGTGCGAATCACACCATGGTTATTCTCCGGTAAAAACAACATCCCGGTTGTAAAGAAATAAGATTTAACCAGAGGATAATCTTCAAAAACAGCCGGTGTGATGCTTCCTTTCACCAGCTGCCAAGTCTTATCCTCCGGGCGATGAGTGTACGCCAGCTCTACCGGGTCTGGGATAAAGTAGAAGTCATCGTACTCATACACGAGGTTCTCAGGAACATTGCGCTCTGATTGGAGGAAACGCGTCGCCCAATGGCAATCCACCAGCTGCCAGTCATTGTCAATGCGGACAGCATTCCAGCTGTGATTGACAGGATGATTGGTGATGGGCATGCCAGGCCGGTAGTCTACACCTTTAGCCCAGCCTGAGAGAGTAACGCAAGGAAGACCGGAGTGACTGGAAATAATAATTATTTGTAAGATTAGAGTCATAGATGCAGCCTAATATTAAGCAACTTAACATTAAAGTAAAAATATGATTAATTAATAAATATCTGATTCGTTTTAACTGAGAGAATATATTTATATCAATAAATATATAAATGATATAAATGTACCTAATTGATAATCAAGTATATGACTTGATTCATTGTAAACTTGATGACTTGGTTCAATGTAAATATGATTAATTTGATGTTTGTAACATCTAATATTTAAAATAATTACTTATAATCCAGTGTTAGATATTGTAAATCTTTGCACGCTCAAATTATCGCAGAGTATATTTGTTATAATTATTAATTTTTACGTTAATAGAAAATACCAACATCAATTGAATTACTGTAGAACAAAATATAAAAACTCTTTCATTAATATCAATAATACTTGACTTTATAATGTTAAAAACAGCAACTTTTTAAATAGTTCTTGTAGAATAAATGACAAATGAAATAAATTACCGAGCAAAGCATTCAAAGATGCGTGCGTAAGTCATTTTTCCAGTTTTAAAAGAAGTCAAAAGCTGTTCCGGTGAACCTGGAGTATTCTCTTCAAATGAGATTGTTTGCAAATCACGAACTGTCAGCCAGCGAAATATAACTCTACACAAAACGAAATCCAACTTTTATATCAAAGCCAACTCATATCAAAAACTGAAACTAGCAAACTTTCATATAGCATGAATAGATTATCTCTAGATTCTATACAGATTCAATTTACTGTTAAATTAGAAGTTTCTGTTTAGAAAGATTTTACAGACAACAGGCAATTGTTGCCTTTTATTGCAACTAGCAAATAACTACCACCATACTCATTATTCATTGTAATTGTTATTTAATTCAATATCGAAATACACAAGTAATTTAATGACAGACAATTTTCAAGTACTCTATTATAAAACATCAGTATTTGCATTAAATAAAAATCATAAAAGACATAAACAATATTAATTAATACTATAGAAATAAGGCAATCAGACTAACCGAGCTTTTTCCAAATCATTGAACTTTTTCTTATAACATAGATTCCACAAAAGATCACGAAATGAAACGTAATTCTTTTTAGAAATCTATAAAAACAACATTTAAAACAAATAGAAAAAATTAACATCTTTTGTTAACGATTAGATCAAAGTTTCAGCAGAATGCTTAAAAGGAAATGCATACTTTTATCCTTTGATTGTAGAATTAAGCATACAAATGATGAAAAATATAAAGTAGCATAATTTGAAAGTAAATGACAAACTGTAAACATGAGAAAAGTAAGATACAATATTATACAGAGTAAATCAGCATTATTGCTAAATGAATGCAATTCACTGTAAATCAGAATAATTCGTTGTTAAATTATTTACATTAGCACTCAGTGGCCTATCTAAAAACACATTAAAAAACTGGGAAAATCCATTATATATGCTATCATCATCATGATTGTAAATTAACAGAGCTAACAACTTACCTTAATGGCGTAGTCATCAACTGCCTTGAAGACCTTGATGTCACGATAGATCTGTCCCTTGACATGACTCGGTAGACTTACATTGACTGCTTCACTTGCAGGGACTGATTCCAAAACAAAATTAGCAGGAGCAAACATTGTTCGGTTCTTTACTTTACTCGTCGGCCTCAAAACAACATAGAAGTTTACACTTTACCTTAAGCCAAAAAAGCAAATGTCCTTCCTTTTAAAGTGAAGAACAGCATCACTTCAATTTTAAATTAAAGATCATTTTTCATACTTAACATATCATGTCACTTTCTTTCTATCTTTTTCTAAATCACTTTATCTTATTTTTATTAAAAATTATTGTTATTATTGTTAAAATTACTGAGAATTCTAAAAATAGTTTGAACTTTTGCTTTTAAAGCAGTTAATTGCGCTTTTAAAAGGTGTCGTTTATTGCAAAAATTATATAAAAAAAATCCTATTATTAATTATGATAGAGTTCTAAGAGACCTAGTCTAGCCTAGTTCACATAACTAATAAGTGTGTCAAAATAGCAAATATAATGGTGATTAAATTTTCACTCATTCCATAACATTTTGATAACACTAATTTCAACAAGGATGTAATGATGAATTACATAGTATCTTGATATATAATTCACTTGAGCTCTGCTGCTAACATGTAATCTATAACATCCCGTGAATTAATTGATAAAGTTTCAAATTAGCACAAAAATACTGCATGGATTAGTGGTAGCGCGTCCTATCAAAATTCGGAAGAGTTCTTGTTCAAATCATGTTGGGTCAAACTTTCTTTTTAATAATCGATTCTGCTTATATATTTGATTATATAAAGTCATGCTTTTAAACCAAGTTTAATTAATAAGTCGAGAAAGAACCAAATCATGACATTTCACACTATTTTACAGTTCAATAACATTAGTGAATTAAATTCTAGGAGAATGAGAACATTTGTAATCACATTATCCAAGCAGGCATTTTTTAAATCAAACTGCTGTAGAAATCATAAAGACACATCTCAATCCTTAGCATTATAATAGCAATGTTGCACGATTAGCATGCTAAAAGTCTACTATCAATATAATTAATTTGGCTACGCATGTTACAGATATTTCATTTATTCAAACATAGCAAATGTGCAGCAAATTCTCTCAACTGAATGGAATCTCTATTGAAAACTATTTAACAGTATCATGCTATAAAATATGATACACTTCTCACATAAGAATCATATTGCACATAACTGACTGTGTAACAGTCATGCTTATAATTAAATTAAGCTCAAATATCCCCCTTCATACTTGTATTATCCTAGCCCAATTAAAGCCAAGCCTGTTGAAATAACTTCCCAAGCCAACTGCAGCTACTAATACACCCTGCAATAAAGAAATAAAAAACACACTAAAAAATAATTTTATGAGTGCTACAAGCCGTGGAGAAATTGACTAAGTGTCAAAGCTTGTTCCATGCTATCACGAATCTACAGCAGATGACGTGTCGATGTAGGATTGGTAGAAAGAGCTACAAGTCATATTGATTAACAATAATCATCATCTACATATCTATGTAGTACAACAGCTTGTAATGTGACCAGAGAGACACGC
Source organism: Oconnorella tubifera (assembly GCA_034700105.1). Taxonomy (NCBI): domain Eukaryota; kingdom Metazoa; phylum Annelida; class Clitellata; order Enchytraeida; family Enchytraeidae; genus Oconnorella; species Oconnorella tubifera. Next base: position 18,318 of record JAQIXG010000785.1, read on the forward strand.
GGCTTCTTTCATCTCTTTTTAGATCAATATTCATAAATCTAATTCCTACGGTTAATTATTCAGCTTCTACGACATGATCTATTATTAAAGAATATCATGCTATGATAATAAATGATAAGTAAAAATATTGGAAAAGATATACACGTATGTATAATTATTATACGCAATCTAAAATAGGCCTGATGGATAAATATTCTCACAGCAATTAATATCTAATCGTTACAAGCTGTACTACTGCTGAAACTGTACTGATGCTAATTATTTGTTATACATTATCATAATTATCTTATAATTATTATCATACTATAATGTCATAATCACAATATATATCAGACTCTCATTATGAGAGGTAACACATGTATTTCTAATACAAATAATTCAGACAAGTTTTTTGAAGACCTCTTGACTGAGACAGTAATTTGACCTGATTATCCTGCAAAACTAGTGATGACTAAACAATAAACTTAGCATTAATTACATGCCGGTATTATTATCATTACTATCACTCGGTATATACGATTCTATATACAGTATATACCGCGACAGTTTCAGGTAAAACAAGCCTCAAATACGCTCTGAAATTGAAAATTACAAGCCTTTTGAAGCACTATATACAGTCTCTGTAACACAATGGCAATAAAATTTAATGCGTTTGCCATCAGTCAAACATCTGCTAGCAAAAGTGCTGGTCAATCAATGAACAAATAAAAAAGAGATAAACAGGTACTGTGGCAAACTTCCCCTACCGTAGATGGGGCGGGGGGGGTATTGCATTGAAAATTAAGTGATTGGTTGTGATTAAAATTAAAGATCATTATTTATATAATTAAACATATTTTATGACTTCTTTCTATTATTTTCTAAATCACTTCATTATCTTCCAAGCTAAACTGACATTTTAAAATCAATTTATCTTGGTTTTCACTATTTTACTTTCACACTATGGGCACTTTTGTCAACGAAAGCATGTATAACAATATTTTCACTATAGATTGTATCAATTAATATATTCTTAATAAGATAAAATTCTAAAGCTATAGGGTTTCCTGTCACGTTTAATTATAAACTGTGAGTTCCTGATATATCCACGTTGAATTTATTTTCACTTTATACAATGGAGTCATTGTTTAGAAATAGTAGAGTCTAAATTTCAAAAGTCTCATTCAAATGTCACAGTGATAGTATTTACATTATACACTTCAAACGCTGATAAAACCTACACACAATTAAAAATATTAACATGTTCTCATATCATATTTTTTGTAATGTTGCATAATTGCTTAATATTTTGTCTACCACTATAATTACTCATATAACAGCAGCTGCTGAAATTATGTACAATTTACTACTCAGTAATAACATATAAATAAAATATGTAATTAACCTTTTCTCATCATTCAATCAGCAAAGTGACTAATGATGCACAACTACATAAATAATAAGAATAATGCAAAAAGTAACACAATCCGTACAATTTTTTTTCTAATTTTTCAATCTCACTTAAAATGTTTAATTGTCGCTAAGTTTTTGTTTACTTAGGCTACATGACTCTTACACGCAACAATTTTACTTATATTAAAAAGTAACTTTCACATTCATATAGAAATAGATGCCGGTAGCTAGAGTATTAGCAATCTTGATAATAGCAGCTGACACTCGATTCTTAGCACAAAGCCATATTAATTAAAAATTCAGTCATTGTGATGGATTAAATATTGCTATTTAGAGCACAAAACTGTATGGCAGACATTGTGACCCATATTTTCATTTACATAAGTTTGATGAAGACTAGTTTTTCTTGCAAATTATACATCGACACGTATAGAAAAAGAACCAGTGCACACCCACAATATCTAATAAAACTTAAAAAGTAATTGTAATTGCCAACATTTTACAATATTAAAACATGCGAACGAAAGAGAAAGAAAAATGCACGAAAGTTCATGAGTAAGTATATTACAATGTTATATAAAGTCAGCAGCATATCTGATAATAAGAAAGGATTTAGCTAAATATAACACTGGCTAAATTATCATAACAATGCATCGACTCACTTAGAAATAATCTGGCAAATCTCATTATTACAGCCCAGTGCAAAATATCTGAGTAATCACATTACAATGTTGATTTAGTCGGCATTATAATTTTGTTATACTCAAATAGTCTGTAACGGATCATCCACAATAAGCCAATATTTATACAAACCTAAAGGACTATAAAAAGGTAAGATTTAGTTCATTGCACATTGCCTTTGAATTCAAAATTTCACTAGCGCATGCTACAAAAAACAGCGCCAATTATTAGAATAGATATAACCCACAAACTCTAAATAGAAGAGTAAAATAACATTAGCATCTATCATATTATGTCATTTGCACTGTATTGTTTTTTAAAGAGGTAGCTCCATTTTCAATTCTTTTCAGATATTCAATCATTAGCTTTCATACCAAATTAAAAATAATCCCAAAATATATTAACTATTGTTGCGATGCATTCTTAAAATAGGCTTTAAAAATGTTAAGGAAATACAGGAATATTTACAAAATATTCTATTGTCAAATATTTCGCAAACTGGCTTTATCCCATTTAATCATAATATGTAAAAAAAGTTATAATATATATGGTTATTATAGGATAATATTACTTTTCAAATCTAACCGGTCATACCAACAATCAATTCATAATCTTTATTATGCAAAAAGTTCAACTTCTAGTGATATTGCTTAAGTAACTAGAAAATATGTCTAGTTACTTAATTCAACTACATTTCATTTCATCTGTTTTCATCCACAGAGAGATCTAGCTATAAAAAGAAAGAAAAGGTCAGACATACAAGACAGCCTCGTTCGATGTTGTTAAAACCTAGCGCAGTGGCACTTCAGGCATTAATAGCATCTCAAGCCAGTAATTTCTGCTACAGAGCAGTTTAACAGTTAGTCATTGAGTAAAAAACGTCAATAATACGAATAAGCAGAGAATAGGTCTATACAAGTTAAAATAAACTATTAACATAAGTGCAGTAATAGCAATACTTTGAAACAAAATATATGATTCATGGTTGTCACGATATAATGTTCGTAACATAACTAAATAAAGTTATATAATTATATATCGTAGGCTATATAGCAAGGTTGTAAATTTACCGGCAATTAAGCCAGTTTTACTCATCACTCAAATAAACTTAATATATTATGATTATCTAGTAGAAAATGAAACCGATATCAAATCCACCAACACAGCTATAGGTCTATACTAGATCCTCGATCTATTAAATAATGCATCGATGAAGTTGACTGAGTCAAACTCAGTGCACACTAAAGTTTTCTAAATATTCTTTCAACATATCTCAACAAAAATGCACCAGAAACTTGTCAATTTCTGTAATAACAACCCCCCCCCCTCCATATAACTTTCCAATTACACTATATATCTCAGAAAACATTTTGATTTTAAAAGAGCATTAAAAAGATCCTCAGCAAACAACTGCCATTAAACTTGTAAATAATATGATTTCTAAAAAGTGAAATAAAAATTAACAAATTGGTTCACAAATAATTTTTTCAGTCTCTCAAAACAGATCATAGTTTCCTATTTCTTCCGTACAACAATAATATTGGCTGCTTTTCAAATCGTCGATCGATAATTAGCAATTTAGCACACGATATAATGATCTATCACTTCTTACATCAATTTAGCTAGAATGGTGCTCATTGATTTAACAACAATAATCTATGAGCCTATGACTATGCATAATTACATATATTCAAAACTTAAATTTACTTCAATTCCACAATAAAACTAACTTCATACAAGTAACAATTCTTAATTACAGGATCCTATTAGAAATTTATTGCTGTGAAAATTATAATCGCATCACGAAACAAAGACTTGCAGAAGAATCTATAAATCAAATTTAGAGAAAACATACAGTATGATTTACTTACTACAAATAGATCTAGTTGATAACAATATAAACACGCGCTGTCAGCTTGTTACAGTAAATACAGTAAAGGAAGAGAAATCTAAGCGTGTGAGGCTGTGAGGAAACTAGCAAAGGCGAGGCATTAAAATGTGTAGGTTGTGCAATGCATCAGGGGCTCAGCCGGTGCAGCATCAAATTTCCACTCCCCAGAAATTTGCACTCCCCAGTCATTATTTAATGTAAATAAGCACTCCCCCAGTCATCATTTAACGTTAAATAAACACACCACAGTTAATATTTAACTGGGGAGTGTTTATTTAACGTTAAATAATGACTGGGGAGTGCAAATTTCTGGGGAGTGCAAATAATATTGTACACAGGTAGTCAGCAGGCCCCGTATTAATCGTGATTCGTAGGGCACTTGCTTAATTTAATGTCACAATTTTTCGAGGTTCTAGGCATAGGTAAGTGAATGAAATTAGGATTTCATGATTCATAATTTGTCAATGGGCGATACAAATTTGGCAAAAAAAGTAGTCTCTGGATGCGATGTTTTTTATTTAAAATTGAAGATCTCCGAAAAAAACCTTATTCTTCTTATATTCAATTTGTGTTATGGTAGTCAATTTAATTGTGAAGATCTTCTTCCCGAAAAACTAATAAGCCACTGCAACCAGGCTCCATCTGGCTCTGTCAGTCAGTGATCAGCCACTCGGCCAACTGAGCCTAGAGGGGCCCAGCGCTGCCCGCTGCAAATACATTAGCCTACATGCCGGCCGCCCGCTCAATAATCGCTCAATAGTGTAAATATCAAAGAGACCGCCACACAGTGTATCGTATTGTGATTGACCTTAAGCCGTTGACCTTATTTCTTCTGTTAACTTATTTGTGCTGTGACCTCATGTCGTCGGTCCATCATAACTGAAACAGTACTTGTGGGCACTAAACATTAATATTTAGATTTAACGCGGTTAGTTAGCGAATTAATTAATACTATTAATTTGAGGATACTTTTCAATTAACAATAGTGAAACGAACCCTTGATCTCGAGATCAAATCTACGCCTATTGAGATCACATGATAATGATTAGTTTAAGTAAGATTTGCAGTTGATTGACAGCTTAAAATTTAATACACACATTAAGACTTGGTTGTTGAAAAAACTTGATATATTGTAAAAACCTGATATATGTGATGAAAATAATTACTTTACAGTAAGGATATAGTAAGCTTACTGAGAGAAAAATAGATAGGCCAAGTCAAGTTTTGATGTAATCGACAAAGTTTCAAATTAGCACAAGAATATTGCGTGGTGCAACGGTAGCGCGTCCGACTCCAGATCGGGAGATTGCGTGTTCAAAATTACGTCGGGGTATTTTTTGTTATAAATGATTGATTTTGCAAAATTCTAAGTTTAAAAGGACTAGATTCCTTCCTTTATTCACTCATTTTTCTAACAGACACGAATATTTCACACATGTTACACTTAACTTAAGCTGTATAACTTATAAAAAATTATTCACTTATAAAAAAAGAATTTTTAATCAGTTTGCTATTGAAATCAGTTTGAGTTATGGTATAGCCATTGAATGTAAACAATGAGTCAGATGAAATGATATCCGACAGTAAGCTTTATTATCTTAAGTTGTCTATGTCTAAAAGTATCAGCATCTGATATATGCCACAAACTTGATAAAAACAGATCGTGTACAGTACCAGTGCTTTTACCAGGATTACATTGAAAAGTTTTCAGTAGTCTATATTCGATAATGTTACGATTATTATTCATAGATCGGAAAATGATTTCACTATATTATACTATCTACATGAATATTATCTATATGAATGAAATAATAATAACAAACAGGTTTGAATAAAATACATTCGTTTAATCAAATCATAAAAATGATCAAGTTGCAAGATTCAAACTGTCTCAATGTTTATTGTAAACTTGCATCAAACTATCAACATCTTCAACTTGTGACCTAAATGAATGCGTAAACAATTCAGAAAAAAAGCCACAGTTTATAAAAAAAACACTAGATTGGAAAAAGCCAGTCGCGTAGTTACTTGCTATTCACTTTATATTTGTTATTACTTATTAAAAAATATATCTAGCAATAGATTATTGTAATCTTTAAGAATCTTCCTCGCGTTACTTTAAAACAGTCCACCGACACGCGGTAAGAATTTCTTATTAGGAAATTGAATAAGACTTATAAAATACATCAAAAATGAGATGTTAACATAAATATAAAATATGAATAATAGTTTTCATTGAATCTTATTTATTTTTAGTTAATAATATTCTAGAATTTCAATCCTTCAGAAATTACATTTTTTCTTTTAATAACTAGTAATAATAATTTCCCGCACCCCCCCTTTTAAACTTCTCATACTTAAAATAAATCTTATCACTTAAACATATTCTCCGCAATCCGCTATTAAAACTTTCTCAGTAGTTTTCCCTGACTTTGAACCAACTGCCTGCGATAGAAATAAAACGTAAATATTTTATTTCTTACTTAGATTTTTCATTTTATTAACAAATTATTTCAATAATGAATCAATTACCAATTATAAACAATAATAAAATTGTCAATATACAAAATTACTATTCTCTAAAATATCAATTACACTCTTGTAAAGCTGTTAATTGTAAATTTTTAACATATAAATAATGAACAAATTAATAATAATTATTCTTCATCGAGAATAATAAATAACGCTGTTTAAGCTTTCCATGCAATAAATTAAATATAGAAATAAAGAAATCATATCAAAAATGCAATGGAATATAGTTATATAGCTAACTTTTGTAGAATTTATTCCAATTGCTGTAACTGTAATCAAAATCCGAAGGCAGTAACAAAAACTTTCAACAAACATGACCAAAACTAAACGCGACTAAAAATTTCTTTAAAAAATGTAACATAAAATATACTTACGCAAGTAAAATTATCAGTTTACAGAAAAATAAATAATAATATTATTATATTTCGCTCAATTACTAAATATTAATTGAGCGAAATGTAACTTTTTCTTACCTCCATTTTACGTAAAACATCGAGTCCATTTATAACCTGACCAAAAACAACATGCTTACCATCCAACCTACAAGTAACGCGGATATAAAACGTATCGTATCAATGAGAAGTATCAAAAATATACTTTCACTAATTACAATTCTCATGAATTTTCAACTAACTTTAATTATAATAATTCACGATAATTTATAATAATAATTCTGAACTTCGCTTATAATAATTCATAATTCATATATTCTTAACTACTTTTATAATAATTAAATATAAACTCGAAATATTCTGTTCTATTATAATAAAATCATTTTGTTCCACTCTCTGTTCTTTAAAACTGCAAGTAAGTAAAGAATCAAGGAATGATGAATAAGAAGACCAACCAGTCTGTTTTCTCCGTACAAAGAAAAAACTGTGATCCGTTACTGTTAGGTCCACTGTTGGCCATCGATAAAATACCTGGAATAACAAATCACAGGCAAATTTTTGATGCTTTTCAGAAATCGTAGAAATTCAATTTGTCAATTCAATTCTCGTTAGAGAAATGGTTAGAGTGCTGGACTAGAATGAGACAGGTTCAGATTAGTTTTCACTATTTTTATAACTTGCTGCGCCCTTTAGTAAGACTTATAAATTGACAGCTACGTATTCGACATCGTTCATATAACACGGTAACAGTATATGTTAAAGCACAGCACGGAGAAATACACAGTTAAAAAAAGGAACATTTGATATGAATTAATCAGTTAAAATTAGTTTAAATACAAGAATAAAGTTAACAAAATAATTTAAAGAAAATAATACGCAGTATAACCATCTAAAGAAAAATTTTAACATAATTCATCAAACCGCCTCATGATATAATTAACTGTCATCTAATCAATGTATAACGCTCATAAACAGCTTCATCAAATTTAATCTGATTTTTTAAAATAAGTTTAAGGGACTGATGCTATATCAAATTCGGATATATCTGATAACATTTTTTATAATCAATATCTAAAATATCCAATTAAAATATACTCTCAGTTGAGTTATAAAAACAATACCAAAACAGACAACTTTATACTTAGCTTCTCGATATAAAGAAAATTATTTATGTAAAAATCAGTTAAGAAAAATTAACTGATATAAACGCAGAAAACAGACAATACAAAACAGATTTAAATACTAACCAGGCCCCGTGTGTTTAAGAATAAAGTTTTCATCATCGAATTTTTTCCCATAAATAGATTTCCCTCCTGTACCATTGTGCTTATCAAAGTCTCCCCCCTGACACATCTGAGCGACTTTGGTTAATGAAATTACTGCGTGACACGCGAATACATTCGATACGTACAATAATGATACTATACCTTTTAATATACGACATTGCATACATTTATGCTGTGCATATAATTGCATCCCATATAGCATAGAATGAACAGAGGAGGTACATATAAGGATACAAATTGAGGAATGATACGATGATAAGAACTTCCTTTAAAACCAAAACCTTTCTCATGCGTGCACAAGCAACGAAAGTTTTCTGACACAACAAACAAATCGTTAGTTTTATATAATATGCCTCTTAGATTAAATAACAATAAATCAATTTAATTGTGTAATGTTGACATTAATCTAAAGATCATTGGTACAGTGGTAGAGTACTGAAATCAGAATCAACAGATCCAGATTAAATTCCTGCAAAAACTGAATAAAGCGTCATTATACTACAGTGTATCACGCTAAAATAGCAGCTACCGTATTTTCACGAATATAATCCGCACACATGTATAACCCGTGGATTTTTCTAATTTTGTAAAAGTATTTTAGATAACCCGCACACGAATATACCCCGCGGGTTATAAACGCGTATAGACATTGTTATAGCGCATTACAGTAATTTTAAGCCTGTCAACGATTACCGGGAACCGACTGCTAATTAGTAACTAGATGCTAGCTGTCGCGAACACTTAAACAGTGTTTTACAATAGGATCGAATACAATAGAAGTCTGAATCAATATCTATAATCCCCCTTCATTCCCTCTCTCTCTCTCTCTCGCCGCTTTTAACCCCTCTCTAGCAATTAACTCTATTGTTGTCAACTTTAAATACCGGTGGTCGAATTATCCCCCAAGTGAAAACAGTCAAACTAGTTTTGACTAGTAATAACATGTCAAAAATTAATGTCGGCCTATACTTATATTATAATGTTATAATATGATCATTATAATCAAATAATAATAATCCATGATATTCAACTTTTAAGTTTCTAACTTTCTTATTTGAAGTCGTAGAGAGACGTTTGACATTTCT
>JAQIXG010000786.1:0-27559 GCA_034700105.1 Oconnorella tubifera
CATGCTACAATTATTTTGTATGTGCCTTTCAAACACAGCAATCATTATTTAATTGCATTCAGTTTCTCTCATTTCTCATTTTTTATGTCGTTTTTAAGGCGATACTATTTTTCACTTTTATACTCTTAAAACATTTGCTTAGCCGTATTATTTTTATATGTACTTTACAATGTATTTTATAGAGTATATTTTGTATTCTCGCGCCTATGCGTTGTGTAATATAATGCCTGTGAGCCGCATCAAGTGAATGTCAGAATGTTGCGGTATCGGGTTACATTGACCGGTATCGTGTTAAATTATCTACATTTCTTTTAAGCTGTCGTTAAAATTACTTCTTCGCTTAATTGCGTATTATTAAATATATTGAAATAATAATGACTAATTTCGATTCTTTTATAGCAATAGTTTAATTAATTAATTTCAATTTATCGTTATTATTTATTATTTAATTTTTCACTTTTAACTTACAATTTAGCAATTGCGGCAGCAAAAACGGGGTCATTTTAGCGAAGTATAAGCATTGCTTTATTATTATAATTACATTAGATTTCTGCTAAAAAGGATTCGGATCTTTATTATTCTATCATTGCTTTCGGGATATTATTTTGTAACTTTCATAAATTGTCATAGTTTACGTATTACACAGATGTTAGAATTTTATCTTAAATCCATTTTGTTTTTACCATTAAAACTAACTATTGAAAGTTTAATTACACTTTTTACATTTTATTTGTTATAATAATTACTGTATATCGTAAGTATATAATAAAGGAAAAAGTTTAATACAGTTTCAAACTTTCAGTATTCTAAGCAAAAATTAAAGTTAAAACAATTATTTATCGTAAATTGCAAATCTAGTCAAAAAATTATTTTAAAAAATCAACAAATTTAAGCGTTTGTTGTAAATGTTCAATTTTATCAAAAGAAGGAAATTTATTCAAATTATTGAGAACTGAATTATTTCTTTTTTAACAGCAGCCCAGCAATGTGGCGCAATCAAGATGCAACATTAAATATCTGTTATATTATCTCCACTTTAACAATATTTCACTGATTAAACTAGCAATATAAATTACCAGCACTATAATAAAATTTTAGATTAATTTTTTTTACATTCAATTGATTTAAAATGAATTTTAAAATGAATTTTATTTCGATATAATTTGTTGATATAGGTTTCATTCAAACACTATTATTTTCATAAACACACAGTGCATAATTTAGTATGCATGCAACATGAAATAAAAGTCTCTGAAATAAATAAATAAGTTCATTAATTGACGAAGCCCATAAGCTATTTAAGTAAATGCAAAATAAACTAAATATGAAGCTATGATAGAGTTCCAGTAGTAGGCTACAATAGAGTTTGAGTTCAATGATTACATTAACTGAAAGAAGATTTATTATCGTTTAATATCGTCATAATTCCAATAAAAACATTTTTTAATGCTTAGAATGTATTAGATGTATACTTTCTTATAAATTTAGTTAAATATTGGTCTGCAAGGGTTTGGATATGGGACCTGTCAGCGTTCGTCCAATGGCTCTTAAAAAATCCCAAACCGTTAAATCTATAAGCCTCTACCTTACACTTCTCAAACAAGCTTTATTTAAATATTTATTTCAAATTAACATCTTTATATTACATTTCTCGTTTCGTCGTTAGGGATCAAACTGTCTCTATAATGTCAGAAAGACAAGGTAGAAACTGAGCCACTACATATCGTAAAAGCGTGATTTATTTTTGAAATTACATTGATCTCAATATAAATCAATTTTCAGTAGAGTCAGATTGAGATCTGATAAAGTCAGTGGACTAGAGTCCATCTCGGTGGTGCAAACAGTTTCAAATTTGAGGGGAGATCTGTTCACAAATAAAAAAAGCATAACCAGTTTTTTACTTTCAATAATTATCATAAGTTAAAGATAGAACAAACTGCTATGGTTTATAATATAAACTTTTGTTAATAAGTTAATTAAGCAAATTATTAAGCAAATTATTAAGCAAATTATTAGCTGGTTATTTTTTTAAATAAACAGAAATGGTAAATGCTCTATAGACACTATACAAGAGAGGGTCTAAAGTAAGCCTACTATTTGAGATTTTAAAGTTAGCTATAGTTTTTCAAGCCCTTAATTTTTCTTTCTCAAATTTTTTTTTCGGGTTGCTGAATTACTGATTACTATCTTGAAAACGCTTTAAAAAAAAGCTTTTTAAAAGTAAAAAACAGATCAATTAAATAGTTTGTTTCGCAAGTACATAGTAATTCTTTTTTTGCCATTTTCTCCTAAATTTGATCTTATTCTAAATTTGACCGCTATTCCACATTGCGTACTAAAAACGGTTCAATGGCCTTTCGAGGATCCGCTTTGCATACAAAATATTGTAGCATAATTAGAGTTCATCTCTCTCTTCCGCCCCCCCCCCCTCCCCTGGATCTGCGGTTTTACTGTATCATAAGAAGATACGAGTTACTAATAACAGCGATATAGTAGTAGAATTTTGTTAACAAAGAATAAACGGGTTTTAACTACTCATCAAAAATAGTAATTATAATTGACCCACTTGTTTGTAACTGGCTCAGATTAAAAATAGCCCTCTATCTATAAAAGTTACTTTCTATAGTATGCATATAAGTTTGTGCGGACTGATTTCTTACTATCGTGCCAAACTTAATTTTTTTAACACAGAAGTATGATAACGCTTTTATATTTGTAACAGTGCAGTACATGAATGGATACTCACGAGGTATTTCTATGCTTGTTGGAAACATTAAAAATATCGTGCAAACAATTTCAGGCTACTTTTTAAATATATTTGAGGTAGTAGCAAAAGTAAAGCTATTTTACTAATAAAGTTTGTAACGAAAGTCATGGCTTTTGATATAATGTAAATTGCGTGCAAAGATCGGCGTCCCTCATCATCGTCGCCTCGGCCCGTGTCCCTGAAAGTGAATTTTATTTTCTAAATCATCCAAAGCAAAACGCATTCAATCCATTTCTCAGTCGATCGACAATACAGCCAGCATGCCTCGCCTTCTCGAGCCGCTATTGGTTGCTTCTCTCACACGTGACAACGGCTTACAATCACGTCAAACGCTCGGTCGTAATTTACCTGCTGCCACGCACCGACTGACGGCTGGCTAGTTGGTAAAGATTTATCAGCCTTCAGTCGAAGGGCTCATGTCGATCGAGTGCGAGGCCTCGCTGTTCTCTACGCAGCTATTTTTTCTTTCTGCTTTGTGTGAAATAGAAAGAGAGAGTTTCACTGTTTGGCTGATTTACGAGTTTACGACTTGGTTGCAGTTTAGGCTGATATAACAGCGTGTGAAACCTACTGCTTTAATCTAATTTGATGATAAATAATGGCAGAGCGATATATCAATATTGGGAATTTAGTCAATGAGTAGTCACGCGATTAATCGATAATGATGTTTTAGGCTAATAAGGGATATTATTAATTAATAATTCAGATTAGTCATTATGCCTAGGCAATTATGATGCATGCGATGGCAGAATATACGATTTGCAATTTGGATAATCATACTTATAGTACTATAAATCCGTACAGCGATTATGGAATGGGTTTTAGCTCTAGCGGTCGAAGCAGTAGTAATAACAACAATAATAGTAGTATAAATAGTAATATAAATAGCGATTGCTGTCGGGCTGATTGGAGTTATGCAGGGTGCGATGAGGGGTTAGCGCGGCTACGGGACGTGCCGCCTCGAGGACTGACTCCCTCAGAGCATACTAAGGCTCGATTGACTCTCGATGAACCCCTCACCGCTGCATTGACGCCGATCGGCTGCAGACGGCTTGACTTCTACCCAGAATCGCAGCCGCATCACACGAGGGGCATCGAGCGGCATTGCATGGGTCCACAGAGCAGTTCTTACGGGGTTTTAACGGCTGCCGACGCTTGTCTTCAGCAGCGGTCCTCCTCCGACTCGTATCATTCATTTCAGTTTCATGATCTCACGACTTCGCATCTCCAACCTCCTCCGTCCTACCCTGGTCCCGGTCAATTCTATCACAACAACAGCGATCTGAACGGATCGATGACCAGCGGTCTGCAGCAGGGAATGTCCCGATGTCCACCGGCAGTCAGTCCTCTCTCGTCCCTGCAGTTATATCCTTGCTACGGGATGGGAGCGGATCAGGGGAACTGTCATGGCGGTGGAATGGCGGGAAATAATGTTTTTCTTCCGTTTCCGTCGTCGTGTCGCTCTGCGGCTGCGGCTGCTGCGCTGTGCATGCAGTCGTCGTACTCTACGACGGCGCAGATGGGAGGGTACTGCTTGAGTACGTCTCCGGGTATGGTAGATCAGGGTAATGGGTTGTGTGGCGGGGGTGGTCCGCAAGCCGCTACGTATAAGTGGATGACGGTAAAACGAGGGACGCCAAAGTCAGGTAGGTTGTTAAATTTCAGTCAGATTTTGGCTTCATCTAATCATTGATCTAAATTAAAGTGAATCTTTAGTTGGTGAGAGCACACAAGATATAAAATTATATATATTTCAGCGAGGCTATTTTTGTTTATAAATGTAAAATAAAAATGATACGACAATAAAACTGTGAAGCAGTTGCTTAAATAATTCTTTTAAGGGAGATATGCGGTATGTTAAGAATTCTATCATTACTAGAAAAATATATTTCTATTTGAATAGCAGGGATTTCTTGCAGTGATGTTATTGCTTAAATTAAAATAATACTCTCATTTTCATAGTTATACAAAATAAATTTTGCTTTTTTATATCTTGCATAAATTTAGCATAAAATTAGATTAAGCCTTTCGCATGCATTATCACGCCAACACTTAAATTACATTTTCTTAAATTTCATATAAAATAACATTGTGTGCACAATCTTATGCAAAATATTAGTGCAATGGTGTATAAGGCTTTAGATAGCGTATATCTTTTAGACGTCCATTATTGAAGTACACCCAGTTATTAAAGAAAAGTTATTGCATGCCTTAAAACTGCCAGGCCAAATACCATCCGATTGCATTGTTGTTGCCGCTTTTAATAATAGGTTTATATGAAGACTCGGGTATTACACAATAATAATTGCAGTACATGGCCTCTTGAATTAAATCTTATTATTTCGTTTGCCCTATAACATGTCTTGTATTGAATACATGATCTGCATTCTCATGTGAAATTTGAATTTTTTACTATAATAGAATAAAATGAATAAGAATGGTCTAAAAATATGCTAATGTATATGTATGTTACCGACGAATTGAGTTTGATAAAAAAAATTGGTTTATAACAAGCGACAAGCCAGAGTTTTCAAAATAAATTATTTAACATAACAAGACATAATAAATACGACAATCTTTATATGTATTTATTTTGTGCTTATAGGTCATAAACGTAGACAATAGCTCAAAACTGATCTAGGTCACATGTAGGAAGTTAGTGAATGGAAAGCTTGGCATAATATTACCATATTAAGCTTATATATTGACCAATGAATATACTTATAGTGCAACGCTATTTAGTTCCACATTTAAACGAAGACGGATACATATCTAAAGCAGCAGTGAACGAATTCAAATTCATTTCACTGTGAATTTCACATCGTTGTCTTGTTCTGCAGCGTTTATTCGCAGAATAGTAAACTTGTTGTAGTGTAGTGCCATCTTGCGAATTGATAATATTTATTATTGTTTTTATTCAAGATATCTTTTCATAGCGCATCGTACTATGCTTGTAATATACAGAAGCTTTACAGTGTAGGGACTCTTCTTGAAATTTATTAGAGGGCCAGTTACCCCCTGAAATAATATTTTGGATCCGACATTGGTCATATCAAAATTCAGAATAGTGGATTTAGATGTAGGTTTAAATGTGAAACTTTTTTCACAATAATGTCGATTTTTAAAAACGAATAAAGGCTTACCAATAAACTAATATGTTATAAGCTTAATAAAAAATTATTACAAATGACTGAATTATGTATCTTGACTATCTAAGTTATTTGATCGGTTATTTAGTTTATTAAATATTAAATAATACTCTATTGATCTGTAACTTACACTTTTCTACATGACATTTTACATATTGCAGCCACAAAGTTACACTCTGATTACAGCGGCTACATGCAGCATCAGTCGAACTTGGGTCGAACTAATTTTACGAACAAACAATTGACGGAACTTGAGAAAGAATTTCACTTCAATAAATATCTCACGCGAGCTCGTCGCATCGAGATCGCGGCAGCACTTGGTCTCAACGAAACTCAAGTCAAGATCTGGTTTCAGAACAGACGTATGAAGCAGAAGAAGCGCGTGAGAGAGAATCAAACAACGGGAGATGCAACGTCACAGGGTAGCGAGATTACGTCACCAGGGGGAGAGGCGACGTCACAGGAGATAAATGATAATTCAGCGGATGAGTCATTACACGCTGATGAGAGTTGAAAGTTTAGTAAATGTTCCATCAGTGTATATTGTTTACTTATACTTCTTTTTGTGTCAGAAAAAATTAAAATAAATTTTGAATCTTTGAGGAATATTTAAATTTATCATGAAGTAAATTAGTTGATTTAATTTATTAGAAAATCATTTTGTAAGGAAATGAAAATTTGAGATGACTTACATTTTTAAATATTGGAATTTTTCAGATTTTAATGAAATATTAATATTTAAAAATGAAAGTTTAAGCTTATTTGTAATATTGTTAGCATTCGAATTAGAAAGTATTTCAAATAGGCAGCTTAATAATACACATCTTCCAATTTTAACAAAATAAAAAAATTGCCATTGAAGATTTTGAAGACAGTGAAGAAGAAAGCATGCATTTTCTTATTACATTTAAATTATTTTAGTTACAATTTATTTGTCTATTTGAACTTATTGTAGGACATAGTGACACAGTTTTGGTTTATTAATGTAAACTTTTTAGAAATTGTATTCATTTTCGTTTATAGTGTGGGTTATTTAAACGCAGTGTGTGCTATTTATTTTATTGAAATAAAGTTATTTTCATTTTATCAAAGGGAATACAGAGTATATCTGAAAGCAATAAGTTAGAATGACAGTCAGATTGATTTATTAAAATAATATACACACTTATAATTTTATTAAAATCTTAGTCGTGTTGTAATAAGGCGTAATATTATACTGTATACTCTGCACTTATTCGAAACATTTAGACTAGAAAGTTTACAAACTAGTACATTCCCTGTTCTTGCATTTTTAAATATAGTACAGACTTTTTAATTGAAGAATACAAGTGCTATATTTTATTATACAATGTATTGATGTATTTATCGCTACTGCTGATTACGCTCATAAGTAGCTAGTATTTACTAAAGAGCAATAATTAACTTTTAGAATGTATTGTTTATATTTATACTGATTCCTGCCTATGTAAAGAAAACAGGGTAGTCTCGTTGTGATGATACGGTGACTTTTCACTGTTTTTAAGTGAAAGAGATTCAATGATTTTCACTCCAGCTTCAAATTAAAAAATCATCTGCTTTTGTATTTAAATCTCAAATGATAACAGATATAAATTTAAAAATTATCACTAAATGTAAGAGTTTGTATAAAGGATTAATTACATACATTTATTTATATAAATTTTAGTAATAAATGGAAAATTATTGAAAAATCATTGAAAGATCATTCCATTGAATATATTCAATTTGTTAACATAGCGCTAATTTACGATTAAATCTATCTGTAGCCTACAAAATAATTATAAATATATAATTATTTATAATATATCTCGTTGTGAAATATAAACCAAAATAATTATATATATATAATTACAAAATAATTATAAATATATAATTATTTTGATATAATTTTTAATTATAGATTTATTATCATTTTGATATAATAAATATATAATTAATAAGTAAGTTATATACTTATTATATATACAAAGATAACATATTTGTTTTGGTATATTATCATAATACTGCATGTAAGCAACCTCATGTGTATAATGAAGAGAATCTAGTCAGAATTTATTTATACATCGGTCAAAGGGTATATCTGTATTGTATATTGCTACTGTTATTATTAATTAGAGATGGGAAGGAACGAGCAAAAATCTTTAAACTTTCCTGAAACAAATAAAATACTTGACCTTGGCAATAAAACGTTTTTTGAATACTGAATTACTTTTGCTTCTATAAATATGATTGCCATACGAATGATAGGTAGATTAAATACAGACTTTATTGTTTATATCATGTTCAATTAATGCCCAAATCAATACATATTTAAGTAACTTGATTTAAGCGTTAATTGATTATAATATAACTCACACAGCTATAATATGTTTTTACGTTGAACAATTTTCACTAGAAAGAAATATATAATTAAACTGCAGATTTTTAATTTAAAGTGAATAAACCAAAAACTTTAATATTATAAATACAGGCTACACTTATAATAATAGCCTGTGTTTACAAATAAATCGAGTTTATTCCCATCTCTACTGTTAATGCAAAAATTATTGTCGCTACATTTTATTTTATTATTTTTTGTTATTTATAGAATCAATTGTACATATTGTATTTATCAAAAATAGCATTGGTCGAGTCAGGGTAATAATGCAGACTGTGAGACTTTGTATAAACAGATGTCAATTCGAGAAATCGCATAACTATATTATACTGTCATTTTATTTTTTCTATATTTCAAAATCAAATACTGCTTAAATGATAAAAATTAGTGAATAATTTTGTGCCCGATTACAAAAATATTGCTCCGATATAAAAAGTATGCAAATGTTTTTCTAGTTATTATTGTAGAATATAGTAATACCATCTATAATACTTGGATTGACATCTTATACTTGTTACTATGTGTAGTTGTTACAATTGTATAAAATTGACATAACATTATGCTTGAAATGCATATAAAAATTAAACTATCTCTGATATTAATATCGTTATGTGTCAATTAATTCAATTGTAATTCGGATATTTTATATGGCATATTTTTACATTAGGAAATGTGCTTAATTTAAATAGATGACATTAATGTTATAAAACTAATGTTTAAACTATAGTAATGAAATGTCATAAAAATTATAAATTCAAAGAAAAGTTCTAAATCAGCACTTGCATTAATTTAATTCAACAGAGAAATGTATATTAAAGTTATGTAACTTGTTGACCATTTTTTTAACAAGAGAAAAATGAAAAATAATGGACTATTAAGGTATATAGCAAGAGTCCACTTTATTTTAATTGATGATAGAAAAAACATCTTACATAAAAGAAGCAGCTACCTGTCTTTATCAGTTTGCAAAATATCTAATAGAAATATAAAGCAATAAAATCATTACCAGTCTACAAGAATTAATTGGATATTCAACTCTACCTATAATAATTGACTATCAATACTAGCCTCAGCTATACCACACAGCCATCAGCCATGTATTATTACAACAATAAAATAGCAAAATTCTCAAGAGAAAGGCAGATGACTAATGAATGGGAATGCACAATTATGTTACTGTATATTCACTTAAATATTTTACAAAATAATGATAGTCAGTATACCGTAAAATCATAAAAAATATAGGTTCTTTCATTACTTACACGATGTTTACATAGCAAACAGAAGTCTTTATTATTTTTATTATAATATTTAAAAGTTAATATTTATATTTAAGAATTATAAAGGTAACACAAAAATTAAAAGCATTCGCTAGTTTTTTCCACATTGGAATGAAAATCCAACTTAGCACTAGACAAAGATTTAATTTTAATGTTATCAATCCTGACAAATTTAAAAATCAAGTGATGAATAAATGCTTGGATCATGACCTCAATTATTCTTGAAATTAAAACTGACAGTAATTTTCAAGCATCACTATCATCACTGGCTATGACATGACGTCTTTTTTTAACTTGTTTCTTCACTTGAGTAACTCTTTCGTCATCAGAATCTGTCTCTGCACTTTTACTAAGCGATACAATCTCTGTATTGATAAATATAAAGCAAAGGCAAAATTAAACATTTTATACAACACACCATACAAAAATATTACGAAAAGATAGCAAAATCGCAACAGCTTCAAAGAAGTTGAATAGTTCTAGATACTAAGTAGTATTTATAAGAATTACTTAAGATTTTACCAGATGTCTTTTAATAAAAGCAGCAGATAAAGTATGAATACTTTTGTACAAATATAAACACATTACAAACATTGCCCTGCCTATGTATTTACAATTTATTATAAACCTATAAATCTATAATTTGAACTAACCTAGATCTGTTTGATTATCAGTGACAACAGATGTTGCCTGTATGATATCTTTCTCAACTCTCAGTCGTTGAGATGATCCATGATTATCTCTTTGGGTAAATCGCTGCGACATATCGTCATCAGAAAGATTTTCTTTATCTTCACTATCGTCTGACTCAACCACAGCTCTACGCTTTCTACCGAGCTGTCTACTGAGAGAAGTGCTGGCTGCAACTTCATCATCTTTGTAATCAGTATCACTGCATCAAAGACAAAACTAAGAATCCTTAATAACTATTCAATTATCTTCTTTTTGTAAACTGTCATTTGTAAAATAATCTAAAGAGATGTCTACATTAACTATATTATAAAATACTATATTAACTATATTCACACAAGGAGTTAAACACTGTTCACAAAAAATGGTGTCTGCAGCCAACAGAATACTTATTCAGAAATTGTATTTGTTAAAATGAATCTGGTCTTGAATTTGGAACCTGGATACTTAGATGGAAGACTGAATTCAATTCATCAACAATTCAATTTTTGATGCAACGATGCAATTTTTAAGAATAACACAACAGCAAATAAAGGTATTTTAACATATAACAAAATAAAGAAATATCTATAAATAACGTCAATAAATGTAACAAATGTAACACAATAACCAAGCATTGCTACAATCCATCAGAAGTTTATGCCATAAAGTAATTGCCATTTTATATAATTAAGTTTAAATTTTAACTCAACAAAAGTATAAAACATTTTAAGAAGAGAGAACACATTTTAAAATTGACTGACTGACCCCTTTTGTTATCAACTAAACATAATAATCTGTCAATAAAAATCAACTAAGATCTATAATCGTTGACAATCATTAATACCGGCATAAAGAAATTCTATTAAAATTACCTTATATTCATATCATCATTATTTTCTTTTGTTACTGCCTTCTTATCACCCGCATCATTTTGACTCTTCTCCTTTGATGCTGGCTTCAATGGCGCATCATCATCATCATCATCGCTCACAACCCATTTTGAGATGCTCTTTGTCTTTCTTTTACGCGCTAACTCAGCCAACACGCTAAACTTGTTTGATCCCTTGATGCGCCCAGATTCAACAACGGAAGCATTGGAAAGTTCCGGAACTACATTAAGCTCATTTGAAATTGGTTGAGAATTAGGAGTTTCCATAAGTGGAGCATTTGTAAGAGCATCGGCGCGACATCTCAGATAATTTGATCCAATGCGAGCAGGAAGCCTCCAATAACATTCCTGTATAACAAAAGTGATTACAATTTAGTTTGTAATTATTACAATATACTTTATTGTCTTGGGGTCAATTTCACGTAAAGGAAAATTCATCAGTTGACTCAACCTTCCATCCAATCAAACTCAATAAAATGAGGTTCAATTTCAACTGAAAAAGAAATTAACAAAATCTTCATCACAACAGCATCATAAAAGGTGTCATACTATATTGTATGATTAATGTACAATTTTAAAATAGAAAATTATTAAAGTATTATTCTTAAATCGGCAGAAAAATCAAGATCTAACTAGTGATAATAAGAGTATTTTAAAACCAAATGTAAAAAAAGCAAGCTACAGTGAAGATATAACAGACCTGTTCATTAGCAGGAGGTTTAAAGCCACAAACTTTTAGAAGCGATTGAAAATATTTATTCTCTATAGCCTCAGCATGTTCTTCTGTTAGAGGAACAAGAGGAATGACATGATCGACTCCTGAATGGCAAAAAATACAAAAGCTATTAAAATATTTAATATTAAGAATGATTAATTTTACAGCCGAATATATTAGAATTTCTGATCTTTCACATGTAAATATGGCCTAGACACAATCTATAAATTAGAGATAGAGTGCAAGAGACAAACATTAGAGATTAATTTTCAACAGATGAAAAATCTTAAATATAAAAATAAATCAAAATAATAAATAGAATTATTTCATAATAATTACATCGCTTTGTCACATAAATTTTATAATTCTATACAACTTATGCTTTCTAGATCAGAGATTAAGATATACTGCTCAGAGCAAAGAAATGCAAATATGATAGAAAAAAAAATGAAACTGTTAATTCATCTTATTTTTGAACGATATTTTGAACACTAAAAAATTGTTAAATTTTTTAATTAAATGACAGTCAAATTTATGTCCATTACATAAAGTAAACGTAAGAAATATTTATATACCATCCTCATCACGATCTTCTGCCATTCGAGTCAGACGAATCTTTAACCATTCAACAGCAGAGTGAGGCACACCTATAAATACAAATAATTGAATCATGTCAAACTTCTACAACCAGTAGTGAATGAATTAAACTCAATATCATACTCCATACTTTAAAGTAGTATCAGTCACTCAAATGATAAAGACAATGTATCTCAAAAGATACAAAATATATACATTTCAACGTACCGGACTGACAAGCTTTACTGGCATGTTGACGAATCTTTATGACATAGTCTGAATCTCTATCCATCCTAATGTGTTCACTTTCACTACTAGAAGATTCAGAACCAGTGTTGCCTCTGTGTGATATGCGATCATCATTATCTGATGAATTATTGTCATCTGCCAAGGAGATTCAACGCAAAAAATATCTGATTTACCATAATTTAATATAATAACTTATTCATATACAAAATATTATATGCTCGATATGCATAAGAAAACACATATAAAAAACACAGGATAAAAACAGAATAAAAGCAGTTTAAACTATAGTTTAAACGAGTATTGTTCAAGCGAAAAAAAATCCATTGAACAGAAGTTCACAAATAATTTTTTTTATTGATTATCTTATTTATTAGATCTTAAGTCACTATCATCACGCAAACATTAATAACTTAAAAATCTGAATTAAAAGAATCGCTTCTTCAACTGAACAGATTTCAGTTTCTATAAATTAAAAATAAAACATACAAAACCTTGATATATATATATAAGTTACTGACTATCATCATATTTACTTCAAAAAATGTATAACAACGAAGGCCATCAGGCGTGATCAGTATTAAAGATCAAATTAAAACTGAATAAGGGTGATAAGTTACTTCAAGAATTCATTTTTATTTTCTAGACTTATAAACAGTCAAATATGATAATTAACACAAGCCAGGTATAACATATAAGCTTCAGCAATAGATAAGTATTGAGATTTGTGACGGAGTACTTAGATTCACTGATTGAGCATCGATATGTGTCAGGTTAGAGTCCAAGGTAATGTCAGTCGCTCTTTGCATCCTTTAGAAAAGTTTATCAATCAAAAATGCATGAATTTGTCAGATTTAAGACAAAAAACATGTTTTAAAATCACAGAATGACACTATTATATACTACAACAAACAAACCAACCATCATCATTAGAAGAAGCATTGTTGCCATTTTCATGACTCTCATCATCATCATCGTCACCATTACGCTTCTTGTTTTTGCTCTTTATTCCCTTCTGCCGTTTCTTTCTCAATTCATTCTTATCAGGCACAACATTGAGTTCCAGCAACTTTTCAATGACCTTTAGTCTTGAACGCGGTACACTCATATTGGCTACGATGCCACCAACGCAATCTGATCAAACAATATAATAAAAATTTCAATATAAAAACTCTTTCATTGAGTGCATTGACAGATTTAGCAGAAAAAACCCCACAAAAGTTACTTTAAACACTAGCGTTAACTGGTGAGTACAATTTAAACTTTTGAAGGATGAGGGTGATCAATAACTATTCTCATAACAAATACACATTTCTGCTCAAATCATGAGCTTAAGCATGGGTTAGGCTTATAGTTAAATAAATTTTCCTTATATAATAGATTGCTTTGTGATTTCAACAAAAAAAGTTATTTGTTCATTTACAAATGACGCAATTACCGGAAGCATCTTTAAAACGATCAAACAGTTGTCTGAGTTCATGTTCCTCTTCTTCTCTCCAAACACGAGGACCTCTATTTACTCGTCTTTAAGAAAAATAAACTGACTCGTTATATAAAAGTTCACAATAACTATGATCAAACTACAACTGTAACAAAATGTTCTTAAATCAATTAATAAATGAAGAGTTTAATTACATACTTCAAAAACGTAAGCAAATATACAAAATTACATATAAACAGCGTATAAGTGATAAAACAGCGTTATTTTCATTGTCTGGACTGTTATAGTCATTGCTTAAATAGTTTCTTCAAAACACTTTATTCTATATCAGCGGTCCTCAACCTCTCTGATGCCGTGACCCCTTGATAACATTTGCCAAGTTGTTTCGACCCCAACAATAAATTTTTTAAATTGTGGCGACCCTAACACAACAATTTGTTATATTTTTTGTTCAATATCTTTTTATATGAATATGCAAATGAATACAATGTTTAACTTTACATTTTTATTGCATGTACATTGCACAAAAAACGCGTTTTTTATTAAAAAAAATTAATTCTCAGAAGGTCGCAGGCGACCGCTAGCAAATTGTCAGGCGACCCAATTGGGGTCGCGACAAATAGGTTGGGAATCGCTGTTCTATATTAATATTTAAAGTAAACTATTACTTGCACTGAAAATCAAACGCGTGCATAAGACTATGATAATAAATCAGTGCTGCTCAATATTTAGAATATTTGACAACTTACGTGCGCTGTTGTTTCTTGTCAATATCTTTTGCGCTACCGATAATATTGAGCATAACGAGTTGACGTAAAACCTGACGTCTAGATTTAGTCGAATCAGTCAATCGACTCATAATCTGATCTATCACATCTTATCAAAAAACAGAAAAAAACATATATTTATATGCAAAAAAAATAAAGTACAGGACACTGTATCAAAAATTAATTTTAGGAGTTGAACTACTACTGAGAGCATCAAATATCTTCATTACACATCTTACAATGACTACTAATTAATTGCACATATTTAAATAAATTAAATGTAACATGACTGTAAAATGTACAATTTAAATGTGAAATTGTAAATGTTCAAATACTAATTACTACTGAAAAGATTACAATAAAACTTAGCAAATTGCTGCATAATTCATCAGACAACAAACATGCATCTGATGATGCTATGCTATGCGATTAATCACACTAAATCGCATGCACTCATTTATTTTACATACAAAAGATCAATACGCATACCATTGCCCGCATCATCTTTATATTCATCATAAAGTCTTCTCAGTTCGTCATCCTGATCTTCACTCCATAGCTGCTTTACATTGCTGACTCTAAAACAAACATTCATATGACATCCGCTGATCAGACTTAATTACAGTTTGTATAAAAGTTTGGATTAAGACTAAAAAAATACTACATAAAACTACATTAAGACTAAAAACTACTACAATACTACATACAGTAGATGAAATTAGTATGCAATAAAAATGTCTTTTTCATAAAGGAATATCTAAATAAAACTGCTAAATATTTTAGCAGTTTTAAACACATTCTTTCTCTTTTAGCTCAATCTCTTATTTATCATCTATATGATTATCTTTAGCATATGTTTCACTAAGAAGCAACCCACTTCTGGACTGATCCATATCCCTCCGTGACTTCATAGGCGTCCTTCTGAGACTTCCAGAAAAAGATTTCAACAAAAACTTTGTTATTTTTTCGCGCCACTTCAAAGAACTTGCTCAATACGTGTCGAGCAAACTCACGCAGCTCCTAAATGTCACGCAACAAAATTTATTTTAGCCCATTATTATAAATAATTAAAAATTATGTAAATTTCTCTATACTTACTAAGAGGTAAAGAACAGAGATAAAACATACGCATACATAAAGAGCATAAATTGAAATTATGCTTGTATTATAATAGAAACAAAATATCATTTGAAAAAGAAAGCTAATATGCAAACACATAGTTGACATAGGAGTGAATCATGTGACTTAGTTCATATGTGCGGTGATTAAATTAACACACCGTGAATGACAAGAAACGCACGAATAGTTGTTAGAACTTCAACTGCCGAGTTACAATGCAATAATTTAAGCTTTGTTGTTATTGTATACATTTAATGAGCCTATTATTACTACTATGTAAACTACAACAGATCAATATTAATTAACACTTTTTTAAATCTGTAAAAGCAAACTATGAAAAAATTTGATAAAATTATGCAGCAATATTAAATTTACACTCGCAATAAGCATAAGCCAAAAAGAAAAAATCTCCAGGACCTGGTAGTGTCGCGTGTTGTAGGCTTGATTGAGAAGCAGACGTTGAAAAATACGAAACAGACTGACTTGAAATAAAAGTGCCACTGAGTGACAGTCATAAGCAATGCGGTGAAGCAGCTTAACGACGCAGTGATTAGTTTCCGTTGTGTTCTTGTCAAAATTAGCGAGTAGAAGGGTACAAGCTTTGACTACCAGGGGGCTTGCGTACCTTGAAACATTATGAAACAGCATATCAAATTTAATAATTATTTCATTAATTGTAGGGAAAACTCACAACTTATACAATATATTCAAAAAGTAATGAATAATATACAATATTAAAAATAAATTATATAAATAATAAATAAAAACAGCCGTTGGTAAATGAAATTTTTACAAGATAAAGTAGGAGCAGAATTATGAAAATTAAGTGTTTTGAGATAAAAACTTTTAGGTAGAAAATTCTACAAATGTCATAACTTTTCAAATGTTTTGAACAAAGATTCAGTGAGTGATGAAATTCTCACAAAGTCAAGGAACGACCTGAAACATTGTATTCAAACTATTTTTTTTTCTTTAGACTATAACCAAACTCAATGTCAATTCAAAGTCTCACACAATCGGACATATCATATTATTGAAATAGATAAACTAAACTATTCAACTAAACAATTAAATTGTGCTTTAATAACATATAACTTTCACATCAACTGATAGATTAAATAACAATAAAACTTGCTACTTCCCTTGAGCCTTATTGATTATATAGATTATCTAAACTACACTATTTTGTATTAATGACATAAAACTAAAGTAATTTGACCTCAAATACTCACTTGCCGACATATTCTTTAAATGAGAATTCTTGTTCAACAGTTTCTGTCTGAACCTCTGCTATCTCTTCATCTTCTATTTCATCATCTAAAAAAGACAAAATAACAAATTAAAGAAATCTAACTAAAATGATAAATCTACAAATCTAATAAGCGCACAGCATTTTGTGCATCACATGAATTTATCTCTATGCCATTTACAGCATAATTCTTTCTGCGATGTCAAGCACAAAACTCATAACTCTATCATATTTGTTTAATTTTATAACTTAAGCTTTTAGTTAAATCTATAAACCTAATTTACATCTTTTAGGATTTCAAATTTCTAGTAGTAGTAAATGAAGAAGTGCACTCGTTGCAAACTCATCAACTCAAATCACCTTCACACTGATATATTTAAAAAAATTGTTTAAAAATTACAGTATTTAAGTTTATGCCCGGTATTATGTATAATATATTATATCAAATATATAGTATGACTAATATAAATTCATAATTTTTCATCAAATAACTACTCTGATAAGTATAGAAACACAGTTTTACAAATGTGATTTGCTTTTAAAAATGTATTGTAAAAAGTCATAACTCTTAAACAGAACTTAATTAACAAATACACTGCTACCATCTTCTGAATTATTTTCCATTTCTTCTGCTGCAGGTTCTACACGTGCGCTCTCTGAATGAAAATAAATAAAAGAATAAAAATGTAGAAATTTACAAAGACTGAATTTATCGTTTGAATCAATGAATAAATCGGTAATGTAAAGGAGAGAGAATACCTAAAGATTTACGCAGTCAAGAAATTAAACGAGACACCTTACCAGTCTTATCAATGACAATTTAGCTGACAAATTTCAAGTGTTGGACAAAGGTTATTTAGTAGAGAGACAGCATTTTTTATCCCCTCCCCATATTAAATATTTTTAATTAATGTTGTGAATGTAATAGAGCGTTTTGCAAAAATAGCAATTGCAAACAAGATTTTGTTACAAACTGTTAGAATGTCTTAATGTGCAGCAATCAATGTAGGGAATAGCAACGCACTCGCTAGTCTAGAATTTTATAATCAAACAAAATAAACTTGCAAAGCAAAAAGAACAAATGGCCACGAATCTAACATTAGGAATTTAATTTTCAAAAACCAATCAGACGGAGCATGCTTTTCAAAAGCAGTCAACTGAGTTTTTAAATAGTTATTGTTCATATTGAATTAGTACTTCAAGACAAGAAAGTAAAAATTCCAAACTGACACTAAATTTAGTGGCAGTTGGAAACTTTTACTTTCTTGTCTTGAAGAACTAATTCAGTACAAACAATAACGATGCACAAAATGCTTACAATAATTTACGAGTGAAATAACTACAGTGTGATAACAGTTATCAGCTATTGATAAATATAGAATAACTAGCAGCAAAGCCTGTCGGACGACAGGCATAAAAAAGAAAAAGGACGGGGTTGAAGAGTTCTAGAATCGTCCCTCTCTCCCTCAGAGTGAATAATTATATACAGTATATTATAACATTTAAATCTGCGCCGCCACCTGGCGAATATAATATTACATAAGAAATATCAATTTACAGACATAGAGAGAGAGACAAACGAACCTAGCCAATTATTATATTAGAAAGTATAAATGACAAAAAATGGTTTAAGAAGGCAAGAAAGCATAACTAACGCGGTAATGCAGTGAAAAAGATTTCCCTCAGTGCCATAAATTCATCCTCAGTTGGCATATCTGCAAGACCAAACTCACTTCTTTCTGGCCAAACTTCTCTGTGTAAAAAACAAAGCAAAAACTATAACAGGCATTAAAAATAATATACATATAACTTAAAGCGTAATATTAAAACGGGTAACATCAACATAATGTACTTATACGTACACAAGATAAGATAAGAGATTCATAAGAAATTATGACAAGAGTAAAATTATCTTTACTGCCTTAATAGAACAGCAATGTAATCTAATAAATTTCTATATACGTTATCAGGTAATATTTTATAGCAAATTGGTTTACAGATGCATATCCTTATGGACTAAATGTTTTTTTTTACTCTTTAATTACAAAATTTTATGAGCTTTGATGCAAATAAAGTTCTTTAATAAATGGCATTATTGTTAACAGTTAACATATAAATCCGGACAAATACTAACCTTACTCTAAATTAAAGATTTAGTCATAACTATAAAAATCATTATAAAAGTTTAATATTTAATATATAATGTAAGTCTTGGAATATTTAATAAATATTAAAAACAATATCTCATCGACCTTGCAGCACGAAACAAAGCAACAGCATGACCAGGGCGACTGTTACGTAAGCTATCCTGAACCTTAAATACCGCATCAACTCTACAACAAAAAAATTAACAAATGTGATAACAAAATCAACTCACAAATTTATCTAATATATAAAAACACGCACGTTTTAATCAGTATCACAATATAAACTAACTACATCATCATATTTACACAACAGTTTTCGGAATTTTACATAAAAAATATACATAGACAAATAACATACATAAACTACAAATAAACTTAAAAATTACATTCAATAAGTTAACTTCAATTAATTAAAGAACATCAAGAAGAATGTCAATTTTGTTTAAGTGTCAAAGTTTTCAGATGAAAACATTTGACACCTGGGAAATGTATTCTGATTAAACTAACCTCTGCTGCTCCATATCAATATCAGACGCAGCATCAAAAGGAACAACTCCTTCTGGAACAACGGCTCTTCCTTGAATCAAAGCAGACAACTCTCCACTCACTCTGTCCCAGCGTGACTCCAGATCTTCAGCAGTCAACTCCACTCTCTGCTGTGGAGCTGTAGTGCAATAAGACTTAACAAATTTATATTAAATTAAATAAAACATGATATCCACTTAAGTATTATAAAAAGGAAAAACAATGTGATAAGAGTCAGGGTTTCAGTGCATTTCAACTTAATCCCGCAGATTAGTCAATGATCAATCGAGTATGTTCAGTATTTTATATCTAACTAAGGATTTAAAGTTTTATTACAGTTTATAACATTAGCTTCAGTTATGTTTACACCATAAGAAAGCATATATCACAAAATTGTAATTACTCATTACAAGTTGTTATTTGACATAACTTAGACATCAAATTGTAAAACAAGAAAAATTCCCGTTTATTTTCAGTTTACAGTTGGCTACAATATTTTTTCAATTTAGAAGATACTTATGCAGCAGAATTTAATAGTAGTCGGACTAATATAAAAATATCCATCATAAATATCATTACAGGATAAATCAATTATGACCCGACATATCCTATAATATCAATAATAAAAAGTTAATGATGAGATAGTTTCTACTGCTTTAGTACATTTTACACAACAATTAGTACCCGATCTAAGTAAAAAATAAATAATAAAATTAAGCAATGCAGTAGCCTCCCCCCCTCCCGCAGAGTCTATGATGAAAATTGTAACATGTGCTATATTCGGTCTAGTAACCCTACCTCTTACATTATGTAATTAGCTCACTCAAATGTCTATAAGAACACCAAGATGAGAATTCTTTAATCATATAAACTGTACATTATTCTCAGTGACAGTAAAGAAATAATTCACTCACTAGTCTTCTTTTTCTTACGACGTTTAATTTTTCTCTTTCTTCTCTGCACAACTAGATGACTGGTTGTCTTACAGAAATGTTCCAACATCTTAATGAAAAGATGTGTGCAGCAAACGAGATCACGAAGAAATGATCTGAGTGAGATAAAGTCAAAATCTTGCAAGTCATAGATAACAAATATAGGTAGGCGAATATATGTTGCAGAAAAATCAAGTTTAAAAAAATGAAAAGATAGGCAGGTAGGTAATTAGGTGAATGTTAGAGTAATTAGAGAAGACAGAGGCAATTAGATATGAAATTAGGACAATCAATCAGACATAAATAAGTAGATGTTTGGCTTCTTGCTTTTACGCCGTATTAGCATAAAAATGGTGTTTAAAAATTGACAAGATTGATTTCATAGCTAAACACCATTTATACATACTACAAATTATATAATAAGTTTGAATATAGTCAAATAGACCTACACAGAAACTAAAATAAAATAGTGTGAGATTACCTTGACTGCTTAGTTTCATCAAATCTCTTAAATAAAATGATAAAAATTTCTCTGTACTCCATTGTGTAGAACACATTGTCTGCAAAAACATTAATTAATTGCTAATATAATAAAGATAATTGCATCATAGCTTCATTTCCATTTTTGAGGAAATAATATGAACATCATTGACAAAAAACACAAAAATGCACAATATTTCATTTTTCTTATATAAATTACTCAAAGATGTCGAATGATGACGATATCAAAGATGACGCTATAAAAATAAGAATGCGCAGAAATAGCGAGTCAACACTGTCAGCTTGGAATCGGGCCAACTACCCAAAATATCCTGATGACATTTAAATATTCTTCAACTGAATTTCGATGAAGATTACTGTTCTTATCTTTTCATAAGTCAATTAAAATCTATAATATGTCAGAAAACAGTTCAAAATCTCACTCATATGCAATTTGTTATCTCTTGATGTGCTAATGAAACGAGATCTTAAAAGAACAACTTGCAAATTAAGTTAATCATTCTTCAGTTTGCCCAAGCAGTAAATGCATTACAATATTAAGTAAAACTAATATAAAAAATCAAACAAACTTTCAACAATATCGGATGATAAAACATAGAGTATACATCTAGCTGAATAGAAATCATTCTAAACTGATAATTTTGAAAAAGAACTATTATGGAAACTGACTTTTAAGAACCACGGCACTTTCTTTAACAGCAGCATCTTTAGATAAATCCATAGCGTAGAGACTTTGTAATAGTTCATGGTACGCTTTGAGTGCCAGATGCATTCTGTTACAAAAGCAATTATTCAAATACCGGAATAAAATACAATGTGTATCAATAATTCAGGTATGAAAAAATACAAAATTTTAATAAGAAATATAAATCTATCATGACCCATTAAAATGGCCCTGACTGTTAATTCTTATGGTAAGGGTTGGTGTTAGAATTCGGATTAGAATTAGAGTTAGTGCTAGAATTAGAGTTAAGTTCACGCTGAGATAGTGTTAGGGTTATTACATGAATTGACGAGACTGTTATATTTGACAAGAGAAATAAAATTTGAAATAAAAATGAAAAATTAAAACACAATTCAAACACAGAGATGAAATAAAATTATTGACAAACGACCTACGAGACCAGATAACAGCTTCTTTGCGATTAGTTTGAACCATTTCAAAGTAAGTCTGTAAGTTTGTCTGTATGTAGTGAAACATCGTCATTGAGATCGTTTCACTGCAAAAAAAATAAGAAAAATATACAATATCTATAAATAATAATAATAATATTAATAATAAACAATAATTATCATCACTATCATAATAATTATTAAAATTCTAATAGTCATTTATCATAATAACAATCTAAATAAGAGTAAATAAAACGAATATCATTAATCACCTGATATAAGCAACTTGGAAGTCAAGAACACGATTGAACTCCATGAAGAATCTAATTGCCCACAGATAATACGTCTCATCATTCTGATCTGATTTTGATCTCAATAAAGCGTCCTAATCATCATAAAAGTAATTATTTTAAAACAGCTCTAGTTAAATACATATAGTAACTTTGGCTGAAGGAAATAAAGATTTTAGTTCTTGTAAAAAGTTTATAGTTGCAAATTTCAAAAATAAAATTTATTTTCTCATGACAACTAATCACTACAAAAAATGATTTTACATTTAATTTTTTTAAAATAGTCTGCAGTATTTATAAATTTTAAAAGCAATCAAATTGAGAAAATGTATACGATACTGTATAAATAAAACCTAAGCAAAATGTGTTAATCATAAGGAATGCATCATAACAATCAAATGATTTTTTATAAATACCATCTAATGAATTAACTGACGGAGCAGAATATAAAACTTTCTTAACAAAAATATAAAATCCTGAAATCACTGAAAATCAAAACCATAACATTACCGCATTAAGTTATGCCATATTCAACACGACACGAATTAGAACTGAAACAAGATTTACTTAATTACAGCGAAACAAGATGTAAAAGACAAACCTTGACTGAGCGCATGAGTGGATTATAGCAATGAGTGAGAAACTGAACACAGAAGTCCTTCAGAAACAGTCTGATGCTGAGCGTAGAACGTCTCACTACATCAGCGTCTATGATCGCTCGACGATTCTTAGCTCGCTTTCTCATCTTCTTGTTATTATCGAAGTCCAAATCATTTTCTATAGAAATTTAAAATATACATTTTAATTTTATAAATTACGGAGAGTAGAAAAATAAAACTAATCAAACCTCAGCATTCTTGATAAAATTACTAAAGATGATCAATCCATGAAGGATTAATCCATAGTGATATGATCCATGGAGACTAAATCCAGAGAGAACTAATCCAAATGATTTCAGTGGTGGATACGATTTATTACTCAAGGTATGGATGGTTCATGAATGTTATCTAACGGATCAAAACTCTATAAATTAATCCTCACTGAATCGTATCGTCTAGATTAGAGCATATTACGCACAAAATACTAGACTTAAAAAGAAGAAAATAATAGAATCATTAATACAAATAAACAGATTTCTAATACGTGACATCAAAATGAAAAAAGTACCAGAGAATGCAGCTCATACAGTTGCTTGCTTCGTAATTGTAGAAATTAAATATTCAATTTCAGAAGAAAAAAAAGATCAACATCGATAGTGATTCATAATTCGTTTGTTACAAACTAACGAGTACACGATATAAATCTATTACTCACTAATAAGATCTAAAGGTCTGTGATAAATGAGCTGACTGTCTGAGATAGCTTTTACATTAGTAACAACATAAGTTCCAGAAAACATTGAACGCCTGAAATAATATAAATTATTCCGCAAAACATATCGAAGTGAAGAATATAAAATATTTCACAAGGTTTCCATAAAAAAGAGAGATGTATATAATACAAACTATATATGATAAATATAAACTTAAATTTAAAATTTAATTATAAATCTAATTTAGAATTTACCTAGAATTTGTTTGCATTAATTTCATGCGTCGTTGAAGTTTTTCACTTTCCAGAACAGATTCTAATTCTCTGTCAAAAAAAATAAAAAATAAAACAAAAGATAAATAAAATACAAAATAGTAATAAAAATTCTATTAAAACTAAATCTTAAATAATTAAAATCAATGTGATTTTAATATTATCAAGTAAATTACCTTAACATTTAAAATTGAATAAGTTTAATAAGTATATGAACAGAAAAACTAGAAAATATTCTATTATAAATATAGCAATGATCAAAACTATTCACTCTGAGGACATGTATACACATTACCAACAAAATTCTTCAACTTGATGACACTTTTAAGTTTAATATATATGACATCACATTACGAGACCTCAGTTTACAACCCGGAGTGACTTTGAATATTTATATAACTTGCTACACTCTTTATCATAGTGTATATACTGATAGATATGTCTGATGTCATTCACTAATGATATTCTTGATATTAAATTAATTATTACTATAAGTGATGGTAAATTATTCACAGTAATTATTGAGAATTACAAATAGTAATAAATAATCTATAAAGTAACAAGAGGTGAGATAAATACTTAGATGATCATCTTACTTTTCATCTTCATTCTTGTCTTGTGACGCGCGACTTGAACCCGCAGCCGCCAACTGTGGAGCCGTCTACTCAAATAATGATTATATTATTAATTATATAATAAGCGATTAACTTAAATGAAATAGAATTTAATAAGATAATAATTCCAAATGAGTTTTATTTATGTTTAATTAATTTTAATTTCTGCAAACAAACAATCCTTCAAGATCAATGGCTAATAAATATACCTCAAATAATTGATTTTAAAGTTGGTGAATTGCTGATTTGTATATTATGAAAATCAGTTATACATCAACTGTTTAACTTAATATCAATATGCTTCAAGAGATAAAAGTTCAATAACAATATCTTTTTATAAGCCTTTTATAAATGATATCGAAGATGCAATCAACTGCATTTTTTGCAGTTTGATTGTTAAATGAAGCAGCAAATCAACTAAATATAAGTCACAGGGGTTATTTAATTAAAATGCTGAAATATCTGTGACCTTAGCATTCGAAGCTAAACAACTACACTTACAAAACATAGGCTATGATACAAAACACGTAACCATAGAATCAGGCAGTTATATGCACAAACTATTAGAAAAATAATTAATATGTTGTACTTGGAATTAGTAAAGTCTAATATTTGCTTTATCAAAAATAATATTCTACAAATTTTTACAAGAAACCTGTTCACGAAAGATGAGAGAAATAATTTCGAGAACATGAAATGAGAATTGTCGCTCTGACTCGGCACTGGCTAGATAGAGAAGTAGATCCTCCATACCACTAACATGAAGAGACCTGAGTCAAGTATAAACTTATCATCATTAACATTATCATCATCGTCATCATTGTCATCATCGTCATCATCATATTTAACGAAACAAAGAATTAAAGAATAAATGGTCGATTCAAAAAGTTGTCAGTGAGCGAAACAGACACATACTAGCAATATTAAATGTATAATCTTAAAAGTCTGTTTAAGAGTATAAGTTTTGCTCAAATTAAAGGTAATACAAACCTAAAAGTTTAATTTAACAGAAGATTCATTTGTTTGCAATAACATCACAATATTAAAATGTAATGATCATGTATGAATTAATACAATATTAAGTTAAAATTCAAGTGCATATCTAGAGACAACAAGTAACTTGTCTCTTGCAAAATAAAGTAAATTTAACTAGAACAAAGTTCTATAACAAAAGATACCAACCATAAAACCTGATCATGTATACTAGCATCATCATCCGTTCTCTATGAAACAACAATTAGAAATACAAAATAACTGAGAGATAAATAAAAACTAATATATAAAAATATATATCAACAAAATATTGAAATATGTATTTTATAACACTGAATGACATCAAAAATTGTGCACCACATTAAAAGGATTAAATTTAGAAATTGGATAATTTCATTCTTCTTACTAAATCAAGAATGCATGAACAGAAAATTCAGATGGTTCATTATATATTTTTTATAATATTTTGCTAGGTTTGCTTAAAGTCACAACAGTAAAAAAAAGATAATTAATTGACATTGAGAACTAAGTGGGTATCAATTAAGAAGCGAATATAATGAGTAACAATTGCAGTCTTAAATTTAAAACACAGTAGCAAATCAGACCGTTTCCTGTGCATTTGATGATACATGCAGTATGTTTCTGACTACGAGCAGAATTCTTTCAATCAATAAACGATCTTCTTCTTGCCTGTTCTCCCAAGTCTACATAGCACAAAGACACAAAGTTTTCACTCTGTTGTAATTTTAATTAAATAAATAATTTATGAATAAATCATATATTTAATAGGACAATGAATAATGTCATCTTTTACGTTTATAATTTTAACATGGAGATAACGAATGACTTGCAATGTTCATATCTGAGGAAAGAAGCGACAATGACAGATGAAAATTGCTGCATTTTCTTAATTTGCAAAAAACGTTGAATAAATTGAATAAAACGTTGAATTGTTGATTACTTGCAAGTTACTAGACAAATAAATAAAAATTTAAAAAAATATGTTCTAGAATAAACACTAAGATAACCAAACCCATGACTAGAGTAAATAAATAAAAATCAGACAAATTAATAGTTATCAGTCTGCATCTGTAATAATCAAAAATTATCAATACAATTGTAGTTAAAGCAATTACATTAACCTTTAGTTAAAATAATCAAGATACTTAACATATATATAGATAAAATCTATAAATTATCTAAGTATAGAAAAAACTCAAACTTACCAATGCCAGCAAATCTCCTAGTTTTTTTGTCAGAATTGCAAATAAGGATTCATCAGCAAATGCCTACCAAATAAAATAGTATTTAAATTATAATAAATTAACACCACAATTATTTCAATAGTCTTTTGTGACATTAAACTTTAACCAAAAATAAAGCGTATAAAATTCAATTACAAGTTTAGTATGCAAGAAATCATTTGTATTTAAATCAGATTCATTAATAAAGTATTTAATATATGCAATCAAACAGACTTCTATTAATTTTATTAATTGAACGTAACGTAAGAGTGGTAACGCTGTTAAGATGGCCACACTATTTGTGTTATTTTATTTCATTTTATTTTTAATTTAAAATTAAAAATAAAGATA
>JAQIXG010000787.1:0-27532 GCA_034700105.1 Oconnorella tubifera
GGTTAGGGTTAGTCCCAGTAGGCGAGATTCCGTAGGCGAGATCCCAGTAGGCGAGTTACCCAGTAGGCGAGTTGACTTGACCCCATTTTATCTATGTATTTTCTCTCTAGTCCATACATTGCTTTTAATACTTAAAATGAAATCAAACTAAGTAGTTTATGATAAAATAAAGAAAAGTTTCTTTCTGATAATGAAACGATTGAATTAATGTTTCCTTAAAGAAACATTACTTAAAGAAACATTACTTAAAGAAACATTACTTAAAGAAACATTACTGATGTAAAGTTTTTTGCTTGAATAATTTTTTAATTTCAATTTCTTTGTTGCCGTATAATTTAGTTCAAAATTATTGATATAACTTTTTTCTGAATTTAACCCTTAAATTAAAAAACGTCATTCTTTTTATACCAATATTTAAGTGGTTATGAGGAATGATTAATGCTGTCATATAATTTTAAAATTTTAGACTCAGCTAAAATAAAATATGCGTCTTTTGCAATAATTATTGTCATAAAATTTTACATTATGGATTTAGCGCTATGATGCAATTATTATATTGACAATAGCAATTGCAAAAGTTGCATATTTTTTGTCACCTTCATAAATTTAAATTCAAACCATGTAATTTTAATCTAAGTGCAGTGTTTCTTCTTATTTTTCTGCTACTATTACTAAAATATTAAGTAGTACTAGGTAATTAGGGTTATTTCTTTTCCATAGTTGGAAATAGCGAAGTTATTGAGATTTATGGCTTTGAGAAGTAAGAAGATCTATAATACTGCCAATTCTGACAGGGTAATGTTTCAAATCAGGCAACTTCTGCTCAAAGAAAGAAAAATGAGTCTCTGTTGGTAATTATTCTATAACGTGACAATCTTTCTAGATCAATGATCAGTGCATCAATAACTTAGAGTAAGAAGGAGCCAGGGTTCCCTGATAACAATCGACCCCCCAACCTCTTAATTCTTGCTTCAATGATTTTTTCTTTAAGGATTATTTCTTGTCAATAGCACTGTTGTAAACTATTCGAATGTTGAAAGATACTGTAGACTTTATATTTAAACCATTAATAATATTTGTTATTATCGTTAACTTAGGTTTAATATTAATGGAGTTTAATATTGAGAAATTTTTGACTTGAGTTTTTATGAAAGCTAAATGTGCTCAGTTTAAAAATAATTGCATTTGCGTTTTAATTTCATATTCTTTCAAATTATCATATCTTGTCAACAATTATTTTAACAGCTGCTGCACGAAAAAAATTATCCTGATTCTGGCATTGATCATTTGTTAATAAAATTCGTGTTTGGATGTTTGGAGCTTTGATTAATTAACTGTTGGAAAATTTTAAAAATTAAATTACAGAAGTAAATTGAGACTGCAATAACTTGATAAAAACAGCAACTAGCAACTGTTCTTTATGATAAATGAATTATGGCGTTTATTCTTAATTATACTTAGGCCTGATAGTATTTATACGTTTTTTATTCAAACATATTCTCTTGAATTGAAGAAACAAGTTTTCGATGTACAATTTTGTTTGATTTATTACTGCAATTTGATTGACCAATAGTAAGAAATTGCATTTTTCCTTATATACAATATATTTGAATTGGAAATATTTAATTAATATTACATAACGATTTAAAGAAATTGAATTACTGAAATCTAATTTGAATAAAACTTGTCAATTGTTACATTTTTAGTTAAAAACTGAAAGCTTATATTAAGCAAATTTGATCTATAGTAGCGTAAAATTAATTTGAAATAATTCGATTCAATGACATTTACAATTTTACAATACAGCTTTTATCATTTTCTAAGCTAGGAAAACATTATTACGATACGATTGTTGTCGACACAGCTGGTTATTGCTAGATTTAAATGAATTATACTATAATTTATTGTAAGATTGTAAGATGCGTTTTTATTTATGAATGATAATGTGAAATTACGAATGAAAAGATTATTTTGATTTCAATTTGATTTATGCTGTTGAAAATCTGGCTGAATGTTAAGAAAAGGACAATTTAACTGCGGAGCATTACAATATCGTATATTTAAAAAACATCGAACTTGATACATCTGCTAATTTGTTCAGAAAAGCCCGTAGCAAAGCGTGACTTCTCAATGTCTAATTTATCAGATTAAAAAAACCAGAAATGCAATCGTTTTGTCTTGTCAATTCATCACTATCAGTTGAAGCACGTTGACAAACTGCATTCAACAGACTCATTAATTACTCTTTAGATTTCACGTTTCATTGGTTTGTGTGCAAGAAACTGAACGTTTTTTCCTTATCGGGATTTCGGTAAGGAATACGTTGTAGTTTGCGGTGACGTATTACCGCTGCGTGCGTTCTTGCGTGAAAGATGTACGACGTTGCGCAAGAGATTCGAATATAAAACACTATATGGTCGCATCGACGATCTCTTCTACTCAAGATAATATATTCTATGTCAGATGAATTCTATCTACTAGTCGAGATATTCTTTACAAATATATGCGACCTGCTTAATTCACTCATCGACTGGGATCAGAAATTCTATGATAAATATTATTTTTACTGCCAGTTTTTGTATCAAACCTCAGGGACGTCATTTTTGATTTTTGCAAGTAGGGGAACGGGGCTGGTGGTACAAGTTGCTCACAAACCTTTGTTATTTAATGATGCTTTTTCTTTCAAACGTATTATCAGTTGACTTTAACGTTATTGAAATTCTCTATGACTACATTTTTACTGCATATTTCTATATATATGATTTTTACTAATACTTGACAAATTAATTAAAACTTCATTTTTAGAGAGGTTTTTATCATTTCACATAAAATTCACTCTAAAATTTAAACATTTTTTAACATTTAAACATATATTAAATGCATATATCAAAATTACTTCCAAATGTAGGGAGCGATGCAAATTCCTCCCTTTCCCAAATGACGTAAGAAAATGGAGTTTTTAATTGGATGTTGTTGTCATTATTATTTAATGAAAAATCTTTTAATTAAGCAATACAATCCTTATTTATTTATAATTAAACTTATTTAAAGCAATCAGAGTCTCTAAGGTTTCTAAATTAGGCTTGTGTCTTCAAATATATTCTGATTTCAACAACAGTATTTTTCATGAATTTCAAGTATACCAATTAAATTAGCAACAAACAAACCAATTAAGGAACTGTAAAAGGCGTTGTATAGAATACAATAGCAATTCAAGAAAGACGCAATTCTCAACTGTATTCAAATTGCTGAATATTATTGACAGAATTCAACAATTCCGGAATTGTCGAAAACATCGCGATGATTTTTTTTCATATTTTTAAAATGTACAGCTACATTAATTATTGGAATTACAAAAAATTTACTGAATTAAACGGAAGTTCTATACCCGATAGAATAGAAATGTAACCAGCTGGTATCTGTGTAAAGCAACACGACGTACATTATACACCGGATGTATATTTAATGTTGATCATTTCAGTGCACAATGCGATGAAGTATTATAACGGAAAAATTGTTTAAAAGCTGTTATTAATTATTATTATATTCAATTTGACGTTGCTATATTACAAACAGTTACATTATTTATACAATAATTGTTCATTTTTATTTCAAGAGTTGAAGTACGTTGATTTTTTCTCTCATCACAAATTTCATGCTTTATTTAACGTTGCATTACGCTGTATTAGACAGTTGTCAATCATATTAGTTATATACGTCATAAATTTATATTTTAGATTACACGTTATCGCGATTCATTCTCATATAATTAAATTCGATACTAGAAGAAAATGATGCTTCTTTTAATATTAAGAATGACAATATACTAACTTTCCACTCTTCACTTCAATAAATTCATATTTTTTACATTGCCCTGATCACAACACGATTCAAATCTTCTTTATTTGACAGTCACAAAAAAATATCATTCGACAAAAATCACTCGTTTTTACAACAATATATACGTCAGAGGAATACTAATACTAATTACGAGGTATTCTTACACTCAACTACCTTCTAGTCGTGTTATTGAAAGTGGCGTGCGATTAATTGGCTTTATCATCTTCATGTCTCTGCAAGGAGATGCATTGATGGACAGCGGAGACTGTTCGTGATGAAAACTGAGCTCATTATTGATCTTTATTTATGCAACTAATCCGCAAATCGTACATTCATTATCACGGAAACATTCTCGAAAAGATTATATCGTCACATTTTCTTGTTTGAATAACAAGATACACATGTTATATATCTGTTTCAAGGTTCCGTCTAATAACTTTAATAATGTTTTTGCGATCATGCAAACTTTTAAAATACGTTTTTTTTATTAAAGAGCATTGTCATAATGATATTCATACTAATTATATAGAAATATTCGTCACGTGTTTTTTTCGTGTTATAGATCTAATTACTGGTCCTGATTTTGTTCATTATCGTTCTTTTTATTTCATTGTCTTCATTACGATAATTATACTTCTATATTTACTTCCAAAAGTCTTTGTCTTTGATAAGACAAAAATATCAAATTTTACCTGTGGCATCTCACTTCAGCCAACTTAGTGAATAAATAAGATTATAAAATTATATATTATTCGCAATTTATCTTGGAGCTATATATTGTAGTATTTATTTCTTTCTAATTGGATGATATATTTGTAACTGAGGTGGTATGATCATTGCTAATTATTATTTACTTGTGAACGATTAAGTCTCATTTTGCGTTTTCTTTTTAAGTAACACTAAAATGACATCGCGTACAGCAAAATTTAATGTTCTTCTGCATTAGCCATTTTCTTAAAAACTCATTTGATTGTGACAAAATTAGTTAAGCTTAATGATTAGTAATTTTCCGATTCATTCTTGCCTAACGTTCTAAATCTCAGTTCGTGAGATTTATTAGGTCATCGTGGATAATAAACAATATCGTGATTATGGTAAGACAGACATTCATTACCTATTAAAGCTTCATCCTTTCAAGAATGCAAGGACTGATCTGACGTCATTATTAACATAAACGTCATCGTGATTATAATTATCGCCATAATGATGAAGTTATCGTCGCTTTAAACCCAATCACGACAGAATAACTATCATTATCATCGTCATAAACACTAAAATTTTGAAATAGATTCGTAACTTTATTAATGTTTTATTTACGTGAAATAACAGTGTGATGTCACTCAAGTACGTCATATTTTTATTCTATTGTATATCCCATTTTCGTCATCGTATTCTAATAAAACTACGTTACTGAAAAATCTTAATGAAAAATCAAATCTTATTTTAAAATTAGAAACAAAAATTATATTATAATCTATTCATCATAACAGTTTCTATGCTTAACGCTGTTTCTAAATCAAAGCAAGTCTTTTCATTCATCAAAACGTTATGCGACTTCACTTGTCAGTTCACAGTATGTATTTTATTTTATTGATTTATTGTTTATTGCAGTCGAATTGTTTGATTTTACAACGCGGAGTACAATCAACAGTAATACACTGGTCAATGCATTCATGAGATCGGTAATCTCAAAGTTCGAAAACGATGAAAATTGTCCTGAAAACACTAAACTTGACTCATTGTGAAATAAACTTTATTGGTCAATCAACATCGTCACAATATCTGCTTCCTGAAACCGATGTAATAAAAATGACCAATAAACTCTTGATTGTGTAATGAATTATATTTTTAGTCAGTTCTGACATTATAGCTACAGTACGATCAAAAAAGTAAATGAATATCCTTTATTAAAAAAGAAGTCAAGAAACTTCATTTTATCATAAATCGAATCATTAGATATTTCATCAGTAACTTTAGTCGTCAAAATTAGAATTACATATATTTGCATCTACCGCATGAAGCTCTGATACGTAAAAGTACTGATTTCTTTCGTAAACGCAGCAATCATAGACTCTCAATAAAATGGATCAACACATCGCTGATCATCAACTCTATGAACAAAACGGAATGGCAACAGTCAGCTATCAGAACTTCTGTACGACTTCAACCGAACACGTTCACGCAATACGCGACGCCGATAACGCGACGCTTCGCTTTGAACAAGTCGTCAGCATTGTCGTTCCCGTTTTCTTTAGCTTCATAGCGCTGCTGGGTTTTGTCGGTAACCTTATGGTTATAATGGTTGTGGTATCGAATAGGCAGATGCGCAACACAACCAATGTGTTGATAATTAGTCTCGCAGTGGCAGATCTGTTGTTTATTGTCATTTGTGTACCGTTTACTGCGGTATCATACGCTATTCCTGTTTGGCCATTTGGATCAGTCTGGTGCAAGGCAAGTGTTATTTTGAAATGTCCTAATAAGAAAGTTATTATTAGTAATATTTTATTTCATATTGGACAGCAATTGAGAGTTGTTTATTTAATTATCATGACAGATTGTCATGTTACTAAATTGTCATGTTACTAGATTGTCAGTTACTAAATAATACTTATCACTTGATGTAACTAAATAAGTCTTAATTTAACATTACTATATAATACTTAACATTACCAAATAATACTTAACACTTAATACTAAAACACTTAAATTTAATTCAAATCAATTAATTTCATAACTATATATTTGCGAACAAATTATGAAGTCATATCCCAATCACACCGAAAAATAAATGAATCTTTAAAACAGCTTATAACTTAATAAAAAGTATGACTTAATAGAAAAATCTGCCTCGTTCTTTTAAGTAAAATATAATATTTTAGATCTACCAGTACGCCATACACGTGACAGCTTACGTCAGCGTCTACACTCTCGTGTTAATGTCACTGGATCGATACCTGGCTGTCGTTCATCCGATCAAATCAATGACTTTACGAAGTCAACGCAACACAATAATCGCCATCGCGACCTCTGCGGGGTTGATCTTGCTACTGAACGGACCGATACTGGCGGACTTTGACGTCTACGAATACGAGTTCTTCGATGAGATGCGATCAGCTTGCATACACATCAAAACAGCAACGAAAGATTGGAAAGCGGTTCTCATCTTTTACTCGTATGTAATTCAATAATATTTTTTATTGGTACCTATGTAATTCAACAATATCATTATCAAAAATTTATCAATTTTAACTTGATAACTAAATGAAGTTTTTTTTACATAAAAAATGTTTTGTTAAATAAAATCTTTCAGTGCTGTGTTGCAGGTTCTATAATATGTACCTTTCCAATTTAGCATTAATCGTGCAATATATTTATTATATTGTAAAATATAAAATATTATTAATATTATTATATTTAACAGATATTTGAACTTGTTTTTAAATTTTGTTCCCCGCCCGTTATTACTAACTACAGTATGTAATTAATACTGTTCAGT
Organism: Oconnorella tubifera; assembly: GCA_034700105.1. NCBI lineage: Eukaryota > Metazoa > Annelida > Clitellata > Enchytraeida > Enchytraeidae > Oconnorella > Oconnorella tubifera. The sequence continues at coordinate 7,340 of JAQIXG010000787.1, forward strand.
ATTAATACTGTATCAATTTTCTTATCCGTGAAAAGACTTACTTGCAGAATGTACCTGAACTAAATATTACCTGTAAACAAATATACCGAATCTTATTCCAAAATGAATATTTCCATTCTTAAAAAATCATAATTTCTGACTTTTATCCGATAATTTGATTGTTAAATCTGCATTTTTACTAAATAATCAAACACTTGAGTTGTCCACTTTCTTAGCATGTCTCTAAACCGCGTCCCTAAGGTAAAAAAAGAGCTTAAACAATTTTGACTGATTGATTGATCACTGTTGCTCAGATGCTTTTTCGCGTTCGGCTACGCTATCCCATTGAGTCTAGTGATCGCTCTCTACGGATTAATGCTACATCGACTGTTATGCAAGATGCCAAAAAGTGGCGCGAGTCGTCAATCGGCTGAAAGCATGCGCAGCAAGCGACGCGTCACTCGTCTCTGCGTCGCGGTCGTTATGGTCTTCGCGCTATGCTGGCTGCCGCTTCAGGTAGTTTTTAAAGCTTCTGTTTACAGTAAAATCTAGCATTTGATTGATAGGCTCAATATCGTGGTCGCTATATTGACTTAATGTTGCAATTGGTATTATCTTATTACATACGTTGTCTAATAATTTTGTTGCAAGGTAAGTTTTACGTCCTGGATTTCCGTTTTATATGCACGATGTATCAGACGTATCTATCAATTTAAGCATCTTACTAAAGAGTGCAGCAAGTTATAGAAAATGTGTGGTTTCCGGGATTCCAACCTGTCGCATCCGAGTCCAGTGCTCTAACTACTTCTCTAATGAACCTTGACATAGACATATAGTTTTGCTATATGTCTTTTTTATAATAAATATAATTTTTTTGTTTATTGAAACGTTTATGTTGTAATGCAACAATTAAAACACAAAATAAAATAAAATGTAATTAAGTACTGTAAAATCATAGATGATAATTTTCTCGAACAAGAGAGATTACTCGTATTGCTTAATCTGAAATTTGTCAAATTTTCTGGTTCATTTAATTGCTTCATTTCTCATGAATATAATTTTGAATAACGAAAGCAATACTATCGCTGTGTTCGTGATGTAGAACTTGATAATTTCATACCAAGCTGAGACACGAAAACAATTTTTCAGAAAACACAATGAAAATAATACGTTTCGTCATTGATTAACCTAAATTTAACCGGTATTACGCTGTTGTTATTACTTTGATTTAAGGTAATAAGAAAACAAAAAACGCTCATTGCATTTTTCGTTATTTAATACAGAAATTATGATCGTTATTAAACTAGCGGATCTTTAATTATAAAACTGTTTCCTGCGGCACGTGCCATTAGTATGTTTTCTACAAATTGAGACAAAAAAATATGCAACTCACCAGTGGGAGGTTTATTATAAGAGTTGAACAAAGTCTATTTCGCGTAATGAGAATAACCAGCGGCGAGTTTTTAGTTTTTTTTTACTGCAACATCAGAGCAGCAATTTAAACGACCTCGCACTGTGATGCGTCAACTTATCGATTGACCGTTTGTTGGATTGAAATACATCTAATAAGAAAGTTAAAAAAGAATGTTTAAAGAAGCAATTAAGGACTCGCCTCTTCGATACGTCGTTATTAAATAAAGAATTTTTCTCAGTCTCGGTCTCAAAGAAAGATAAATAACATCATCGACAGAATTTTTTTGATTTGATAGTTGGACTGATATTTGCAATGTCGATAATGATGACTGAAACTCGTGTCCTTTGAGTGATTTTTTTGTAACACAAATGCTTCTTGATATGACTTACGTCTTGGTTATTTTACTTTGCTTTGAAATAAAACGATTTTCTGAAAAAGTGATTATTTTAAAAAATTTCTTAATCTACAAATTTTGCATGTTGAAAATTGAAATGTATAATTTATCTTATAACTTTTTCTCGATCTGTCACATGGCATATTAAATTTATTTTATTTAAGCTACTCAGCCACTAATATTATACAACATTGCATTAATATGTCTATTGTTATTAAATTAATGGACTTTAAAATGTATAAATTTGATTGATGTTTAATATTATGTTTATTGTAAGTTATTTAATTTCAGGTTATTACCTATTTTAACATCAATTTCTTTAAAAATTAATTTTTAGGTGACTTTCATGAAATACTTTGTGCTCTCCCCTCCGTCTGATGACGAAGACGATAGCAGTCACGTCATCGTCAAAATAGCCGCAAGCTGCTTGGCCTACATGAACAGCTGCGTTAATCCCATACTTTACGCTTTTCTTTCCGAATCTTTTCGCAAGAGCTTCAAGCGTCTACTCTGTCGCAAGGCCAGCGACCGTTTCCATCCCCTGGCCGTCGAGAACAGCCGCTTTCCCAGGGCGGACCGCTTGGCGGGACAGAGGGAAGAGCAGGACGGAAGCAATGAGAGAATACTGTTAGATGCGTCGGATAACACGGCCGTAACGTCCGCTATGTGAAGAAGACGTTTGTTAATAATAACTAGTTATGTATTTAGTTTGACTTCGTATAAGAAAATTTTGTATACATTTGTATTCATGTTTATAAGCATTAACTTAAATATGTAATAGGAATTAATTTTGTCAATTGATGTTAAGATATGAATTTCAGTTGCACAAAGGAACAAAAGTGATTTAAGTGATTTTTTCAACATTGCGCAGCGTTCAATAAGATTAAAAGAAAGATATTTTGTTAATATTTAGACCGTATTGAGAACCGTGGGCGAGCAGATTCAGAGGATGGTGTTAATGATAGAAATTTATTTGATTTCCCTTGGCTTATCAGATAAATTTTTATAATTTCAATTTCCTGAAATGTGGCTGCATAATATAGCAATCCGTCAAAAAAGAAATATGTCACTTGAGAGTCCGCAGATAATTAAATTTGTAAGAAAGGGAAGGCTGAAAAAATGTATAATGCATGAAAATGTTATTTTATTTTGATAATGCAGATGAGATATCGAGCAATTTCGAATTCTTAATCAATTTCTAGTCAAACTCAAGGGTGAGAGGCCAAGTTTAATCATAGATTGTAAAGAAATATAAAATTGTTACTTGTGTTGTTATTACTAGTATTGAATGTCGTTTATAACTCTGCGATCAAAGATATTTAGAATTCGTAAGTCACGATCTGCACTTCAGAAACGTTTGATATCAGCTTTGAGGAATTAATGTGAAGCAATAAAATCAGTTAAAACACTTTCATCAAGGTTCAATTTTCTATTGAAGTCAGTCTCCTGCAGCAACCGTTCTCAAATTGTACTATTTATATATTATTATTATATTATAAACATTCCTTTGATTCTATACTTTTACTGACAGTAAATTTACAAGTCGTTTTATTGTACACTAGAAGACAATGTGGTTAATCGCATCCAATGAATAAAAAGTGATGATGAAGATTTTTAATAAGAATTTTTAATCTTATATTCTCGTAGGAAATCGTACGTGAAAAAATCATATTTCTAATCTCATCAACTTATAGAGCTACGTTTATTCTAGAGGATTACTAACGCTTTGTTGAAATTATTATAAATTATTTTGATATCTTTGATATTACAATTATCTAAATACGATTTTAAAATGATTTGCATTTATAAATTTTTATTGAATGTTGTTAATGAAAGAAGACGATTAGTACTGCGATGTGTGGATCAGACGCAATAGTCATTTAATTATTACAGTACAATCTTCGTTTCGCAAACATGCCGTCATTTGAATTTAAGAATTTTTTTAATTTAATTTAGCACTCACTTTGCCAAATAACTTTTCCTAGTTTCGAAAAACATTCAAAGTAATTAGTGAATGAAATCTGAAAGCAATTGAAAACAAAACGCAAGTATTCAAGTTTAATTTTATTTAAAAATTTCAATCAATTCTTAAATATAAAATTTCAGTAATGTACCACTGTTAATTAACATTAGAAGAACTTCAAATATTATCCAACAGCATTATATATTAAATTAAATAACATAAAATTCAATTTCTTAAATTTAATTTAAATATAATATAGTAAATAATAACATTATATGTCGTTATAACGATATTATTATATAACACAGCATTATATAATTTAAGACATTACGGTGATCCGTTTTATTTTGTTGATAACATACTTTCTCTGACACTGATAAAGATCTTAGCAGTAATTGATCAACACATACTTTATATAACTTTATATTTTCTTCTTTAACTCCTATAAAACTTACTATAGGGTACTTTATTTATATATTTATTTAGCAGTTTATAACCTTATTTTAACAATTTTGTACAGCTAGCAATAGCATTCAAATAACCACAAAGATAAAATAAGAGCATATAAGTTTTAGACAAAATCTAAAAATTGACTCGCTTCAAAACCACAATTTAAAATCATCAGTCAACAGATTTTCTATTTATTTTCAAGAACAAGAGCAGTTTCAAATACATTCAATTTCATTTAAATATTATTAAATTCCAAACAAAAATATTACAATCAGTTTCTATATCCGCGATTGTTAAAGTCTCTCCCGTTGTTAAAATTGTCGCGGGAGAAGTTTCTGTCTCGAGGATTATTATAATCTCCTCGATTTGAGCCGAAGCTGTCTCTAGACGACGACGCAGAATTAAATGACGATGCGTTGTATCCGTCTTTTGCGACGTTACTGCTATTAGCGTTATCAGTTCTGCGACGACTGTCATCGTTATATGACCGACTGCCATCGTGTCGTCGTTTTCTGCATAAAATAAAATACGTTTTACTCTTCATTTATAAAAAAGTTACTTCTAAAACAAAAATCTATGCAACAAATTTATGATATACACATTTTAAGTTCAAAAATTCATTTTAAATGCTTCTAAATACTTTTAAATACAAAGAAAATCTAAATAATGAGTTAACATCAGTACTTTTGATATACATTTTAAATACTTTTAAAAATACGTTTTAAATACTTATACTTCTAAAAAGAAAGTCTACACAATGAAATAAAAAAATACATCAGTATTTTTGACTTCGTACTAAATCAAATACAATAAACTTGTAAAACGAACAATTTAAATTTCTATATAATAGTAACATATCATATCTCGCTTATTATACTCAACATATATTTAAACTTAGGTCTTTAATCTTTCATAAGTTCTTTTTTATTGTATAAAACAATAAAAAGAAAGAACTTTTTGTTTTTATTTATGATTTTATTTTTTTATTTTTTATTTTAGAATTTCATCCTCTCACCTATCAGGACTTCTGCTATTTCTTGCAGGACTGCCCGCTCTATGTCCTCTATGAGTCCTACCCTCTCTCTCATCCTTCTCTCTCCTACTCTCTTCCTTCTTTCCTACCATCCCTTCTTCTCTTCTTTCCTCTCCTCTTCTCTTCAGTCGATCGTCTCGTTCTCTTCCTATATCGGTTACACCGGAAGTGCTTCCGGGTAAATCATCAGATGTCCTATCAGACATTCTCTCAGATCTCTCAGACGTCCTGGTCTCAGTGGACTCTCCCTAAAACAAAACCGAATCCGACTTCAGAAATTAGCAACAGTACAAGTCAACAATTGTTTTATTGATCATAAATAAATATATTTTATATGACAATAGTGATTTTTATCAATACTTAACATTCTGCTACACTTATACACAAAGTAATAAAGTACAGAAACTAATAACAGTACATATCAATGAGCAACTTTAAGTAAAGAAATAAATTAAGAAACTACTAAAGTATTAATAAATCACTCGCCCCTTTTCTCAATAATTTATTATAATAAATATCAAAATTGACATTGATAATGGATTGACATTGAGCATTTGAATCGCTCTACAAAACAACAAATATTAATAACAATATTCAACGCTCAAGCAATATAAAAAGATATAACTCAATCATATAAACTTACAATTGTATTATTCTGGTCTGTTCTGCTTGCTGATCCATCGGCATTCTGAGGTTGCCTTCTGCTCTCTATATAAGCTCTGATGCGTGCGTACCCCATGTGTTGCTTGCCCATTATATGATCCTTGGGGCGAAGTTGCAGATCAGCAAAAACCAACAATGCACCGCACACACCACACACTTCCATGGCTTTCATCGGATCAAGTTCAGCTCTCAACTCTGACTCATTTATCTAGCAATTAAACTTAGATTTTAAAATAAAACTACAGTTTATATATAGCATAATGTAATTTTAATAACAGCAAGGCCAAAATTTCGTCATATTTCTGCATAGCTTTTGTTGTATCATATATAAAAAAAGTTAAGCAGAAAAAAAGGTATTGAAATTTGACAAAATAAGCGTATTTGAGAACGAAAATTTTCAGAAAATGTATAGAATACGCATAAATATATAGAAAGAAATAAACATTTTATATTTAATGTTTCAATAAGTAACAATCAAATATCAAAGATATATTAAAGATAAGTACTATATATTTATAAAATATAATATTAGTTATAAGTGTCAAAAGTAAATTATTTATAGAAACAAATGACACAACTTACAGCAGTTAAAGTAGTTCTCTCATCTCTCATATTTTCACACATAACCATCACACTTTGAGCTTGATCCACATTCCCCTCACATCCTAATACTTCCGCCTAATTAAACATTTATATCAATAATTTGCCTAATTCAAAACTTAAACAATTTAACGGCAATAACAAAAAGCTGTAATAAAAAAAAGAAAATGTATCTTTCGTTATATCATTAAAGGATTGAGTACTGTGTATAATATATCAGTTTTACCATTCATAAAGCAAGTAGTAAAATAAGACTGAAATTATAATCTACAATATTGCATTAATTATAAAATAGAACGGTACCTCTTCAACAAGTTCACTTATCCTTGCTGTCAGGAATTCAATTCTTTTCAATCTCGCTGCAGCTTGTGGGGTACTAGGACCCTGGACAAGAAATAACAATTTTTATTCTATATAAAAGTGCTATTCAATTTTTAACTTTCTATTTTAAACTAATCGCTCAAGAATACATAATGATAATTGTTCTAAATTCTTGTCAAAAATGTGTGTACCTTATATCTAAAGCATTAAAAAATAGTCAAATGTACAACCTTTATACAAGGAAAGTAAGAAATACTATCGGATATAAGATATTTCAAATTATTAAAAGCAAAATGATAAAACGAATGAATTAAATTCAATAAACGACTATTAGTTAAAGAAACACAGACAGTCCAAAAACAAGATAATAACTAATATACATTTTAACTTAACAGGTAATTAAAAATACTTTATAAATATTTACAAATATAAAAAGAAGAAGCATACAGGATTGGGCTGCATGTTAAGGACAAGTCTTTGTTGTCCACGAGATATTTTTCTGTCTATTTCATTGATTAAACCTTCGAGATATTTAACAAAGTCTCGCTCATATCCCATTCGTTCAAAGCGTGAACTCTTCTGATAGCTAGTGAGTCACAAATCACGCACAATATACGCAAAGTAATCTTACGCTAATAGGGTAAGTAGATTTTTTTTAAATTATCAGAATATATTTTCTAATAATCTTTATATCAGATTTATTGAAAGATATAGCAATCATCTTATTACTTAAATAAATTACTTTTAGAAATGATCGTAATGTTTTATCTAATAATCTTTAATAAAATATAAAGCATTAATTTGTTCTAAGTACCATATATAACTCTATGAATAATATTTTTATTTCATTCCATTCAAAAATATTAATACAGTCTAAAAATGCAGTATTAATAAATGAAGTTAATGGTAATTATTCAGCTTTCTTAAGAAAATTACAAATTAAAATGCATTTTTTTATTCAAACACAAAAAATTCCATAATGCCGTCGAAGGAAATACTAAGCATGCGATATACTCAGATCATTAATATTGTATGTAAATTTAATGAAAGAACCTTGAACGGAATTCCTCATCGTGTATTTTATCGCATCGACCGAGACTGGATCGTGTGTTGGTAAATAACTCATTTGGACAAAAGGAGCAAAGAAAAAACTTGCACACCTGGTATATTATAACAAAACTAACATAAATGCTTGATTATTAAATAAAACTACATATAAAAATTAAAAATAGGTATCGAAAGATTTTATGATTTAATAGATTTCAGACCAGCTGTACAACTCTAGATCATGTAAATTTAACTACTCACACCATGAAATTTCACCAAATTAAAACAGCCGTAAAATACTACACGATTATAGGATTCGAATTATGGTAAGTGAAGTATAAATTTATCCGAGTATAATCGTAATTGAATCAACTAAACGACTTTGATCGTCTTTTATGCAGTACCGAAAACATCAAAACGGTAATAAAATAATATAAAGAAATATTTATAAATAATTAGATTAGAAAAAACTCTAATTGAATAAATTAAGACTTAATTAACCTGAGGGTCCGACCAGTGAGGGAGGACGTGGTCCGCGGGATTTAAATCTCGATTTCTTCCCATTAATTCATCCAACAAAGCTGAAGCGAACCCAGCCATCTTTCTAATCCACTAAAACTAAACTATCAATCTTTTACCCTCAAAGTCTTGTATTTTATACTATTTTTATTCTATTTATACTACTTTACACTCAATTTGTTTTTTATTTGACTTCACAAAGTGTTTTTTGGTATTAAATTAAAGTTTATGTTATTTGGCATAAGTTAGTAACAAGTATTATAGATGAGTGAAGTTGAATTTCATTGAGACTTGGTGTGAATGAGTGTTGGGAAATTGGCTTAAAATAATTGAGCAAATTTGTGAAGACGGTGAATGACACAGAAAATAATTATTAAATACAACTAAGACACAACGGAACAGTGTTATTCATTATTTTATCATGTGGTAAATATTTTCAGATGAATGCTTAATGATTAAAATAAAAACATATATATCATAGATACTATTATGATCGTTTGGCGATTAACGTCACATCAGCATAAAGAATCTGAAAGAGCTAATTAATTTAAGTAACGTTCTGTCAACTGCAGAAATACAGTAACGAGTAGAGACTAGGCTACCTTCTAACATAGTATATTAAATAATTTTCTTTGGAAATGTCATAAACGCTCAAAATTAATGCAACCATTGTCTCAATTCCTCTCTAGCAAACGTTTGACTAACGTCTAAGCGAGATAAAATCCTCAAGATAGTACAATAGAGTGACGCAAACGTCCCACTTAATGACAAACTTTTCTTATTTGCGTCGTTACCCGAGGTTATTCTTTTAAATTTTATAAATTAACTGCCTGAGCTTGATTAGCATCTAAATTCCACCGATCTTATGATGTATTCTACTTACCATAAGATGCGGTAAGAGTATTTTATTTCTCTAGTTGCATTTTGTGTATAAGTTGCAGTAGCGATATAGTGTGATAGAAAATGTGTAGGCCTATTTATATTTCAAAAGCATTGACTTTGCTAATTTATAAGTAGGCTACACTCGTTATGCCATGCAATACGTGTGCAGTTTAATTCAATATATGCAGTCATAGTAATATGCAGTTATTATAATGTAGTCTAAAAGTCTTTATCCCAGCCCGTTAAATCATCTGGAGGCTCTCCAGTCTCTTCAGCCGGATAAGAATCAAAATTGGATGTGTCGACATTACTACTTACCTGAAAGAAAATTAATTCTAGTTTACTTATAAGTATAACATTTATTACATTAAATGAAATTAAATATATATGTGATGATATTTTTATTGAATGGATTCCATAATGCCAAATTTATGCTAAATTGTTGACCCTTCTGGTGGAGAGGGGTCTTTAACCCACAGCCCCTCCTTGGGTTGCTTCCTGGGCAGCCCCTCTACTGATCACAGTATATATCTGATCACTTTAGAGACTATGTATACTGTTCCCAGATAACAAAATGTAACAGAAATCTATTAAACTTACAGCAGGCAGATAGGGCGGTTTTAAAGTTCGTTTTTTAAGTTCTTCCCAGTTAAATCCATCAAACCATTTATTCTTTTTTACTTCCTTGATTCCATTAACACCATAACCAAGTCGTTCAATTGGGTTATCCCTGAAATATTGTATTCTATATAGGAAGTTCTTAAGTTTAATAAAGTAAAGTCACAGTTGAGTTGATAAAATTGATTTTAGTTTTCAAGATAAAATGATTTACTGGCTTCCTGATGAATTTTTAAAATAATTATATCTATAAAGGCATGAGCAAATTTCTTTATTTGTTTAATTCAAATTTGAATTAAATAGAAAATACAACAGAACTATGCATCACAATATTTGTCTATTTAATATATCGACAGCTAAAATAAGTATTGTAAAATTTAATAACTTTCAATCCAATATGAAAATAAACAACAAAAGTTACAAACTTATTCTAAAAATAATTACCTGCATAGTTTTCTTATTATAGCTTGAGCATTTCTTGTAACCTTCCTTGGAAAGTCAACAGCATCAATTCCTTTCAGAATCAGATTATATGTCTTCATTGGATCAGAGCCAGAGAATGGCGGACTAGTAAAGTAAATAAAAGCAGATATAAATATAAAATATCAGTAAACTGAATATTAAATCCATCTTCAACAAAGTATCTGTTAGTTGAATGTCTTACAAAAGCTCAGTTTTGTACACAGCATTTTGCCATTGGCTTTTCTCTTGCAAAGCAACAGAATATTTTCTATCAAAAGATAGAAAATATAATAATTTAATATAACAATACTAAAATTATAACATATAAGCATATAAATATTAGGTGATTGATTATATCTAACTATGCTAACCCTTCATCCCGAGCTGTAGCAAATTCTTGCAAAAAATCTGCAGACTTACTATATTGTAAATGCTAACTTACAGATTCAATTAGAATTGCTTCAATTTATGGCATGAATATGAAATCTTTTAAAAAATTAAAACAGTAAAATTTATCTTTACCTTCCAGTAAGAAGTTCAAACATTAGAATACCAAGTGACCAAAGATCAGCCGATATATCGTGACCACGATTTAATATGATCTCTGGCGCAACATATTCCGGTGTTCCACAAAAAGTCCAAGTTTTGCGACCATGACCAACTTTTTTAGCAAACCCAAAATCGACCTACGAAACAAATAACACGCTACGTTTTATTTGATAAACTTCACGCAATGTATAAAAACAATATTCTTGATATTTGATAAATATTTTTACTTCCAGTTAAATTTAGTATGTATGTTTAATATATAATACAAGAAATAATTATATTCTAGTATCCGTTTGCAATCAGAATGGATTACTAGAATGGATTATTAAAGTATCATACCTGAATGAAATTAATCAAAGCAGTAGTTAGTAATTTTTACCATTACAATTGCTTGGCATAATTTTTTATCTTGAAAAATTTACGAAAATCCAAAATATCAAATTTTGTAAATTTGATATTTATTATTTGCATTATGTCTTGAAAAATGTTTCTAATAGTTTCTAATATCTTTTCTATCAAAAAACACATACTAGTTTAACGTATCCGTGTTCATCTAACAATAAGTTTTCAGGTTTTAGATCCCTGTAGACAATTCCACGACCATGCAAATACTGAAAGGCTTCTATGACACAACCAGCATAGAATCTTGATGTAGCATCATCAAACACGTTCCTAAAGATCGACAATAGCAAATCAGTTTTAAAAATAAAATAAAAATAGACCTATTTAGATGATCTTTAACATTATACATTACATTATTTACAATCTGCATATATTAAAAATGACTAGGTTAGCCTTTAATATATTTAAAATTGGTTTCATAAAAAATTCACCATTATAATTTTTTCAATAACATCTACAGTCATTAGCGAACCTATCATGACGGTATGATTTTAGTTTTATAAATTTGTTTAAGTCAAATAAAGATCTCACGAAGATAATTATAAAGAAGTCATTGATGTATAAATACTAACTTGTCTCTGAGTACCGTCCAGAGCTCTCCACCCAAGCAGACTTCAAGCATCATGTATAAATACTTGTTGTCTTTAAATGTTTTATGTAACCTAATAAAAATTATAAAAAAAACTGGATTGTATTTCTACATTTCTGTTTCTATGTTATCTATTTAAAGTGTTAAATAAATATCTTAATATGTAAGAAAATTAAACAATTTAAATTCTGATTATGGGTCCCATTTTTGAATTTATGTTGTAGATTGAAACTAGGAAAATTATCAGTAAATACCTGACAATAAAGTCACAATGCGACTCAGACATAATAATCTTCTCATTCATAATATGTTCCTGCTGCCGCGTTTCTACAATGTGGTGTTTCTTCATCTGTTTCAAAGCATAAGTCTTGGTAGCATCACTTTTTAACTGAACCTGAGAATAGCAGACTTTGACATCAGATGTCAAAGTTTGTATTAATGAAAGAAATATGTAATATGAATTGTATTTCATACAAATATTTATATTAATAAATAAAAATATTAACACAGTTTAAGGCATCACACCGTTCAGTCATCTGTATTGCATTACTTATACTTATTTAGTATTGAATACAGCGCATATTTGTAGACATAGGCTTACATGATATCTAAGCTGTATTACATACAACAGTATAAATTTTGAATTTTTTGTAAAATCTAACACAACTTAATTTCTGTATATGCTTAATGCTACTTTATTGTAAAAAATCAATCACTTTATTGTTAAGACCTAATATTTTTTAGACATTATTTATCATTTTATAGCACATTATAAACTTTAAATTCAGAACAGTTATTTAATATCATAACAAATTATTAGAGAGCTTATAGCATAAATAGCAAATTTAGCAAATTATAGGGTACGTCTAGGCAATAGCTAATTTATCTTAAGTAAAGAATATATATTATTACTCTGAAAAAACTGATTATCAATCATATGAGAATCAGAAGACAGGAATAAAGCTAATAATAAAAAAAGATTTATATATCAAAAGCAGAAGGAAACTAAAATAAAAATGAAAAGTTCTGGAAATGACTTATATTTCTAAATCTTACCAATTCTACTCGACCGAATCCTCCGAGGCCTATGGTAGTTAAATACTTGATATCACTTAGCTGAATGACATCATAGGATTCTATCGCGTCTGGATGTCTAAGCGAGTAAGCAGATAGAAATATGAAGAGTGCAAAAAATAGTAGAAGCAGAATAATAACAGAAATTGTCTCAGTTCATATATTTCATAATTTTTCCAGTGAGTAACCATATTTAATTTATATTATAAATATCTTCCTTTGCTTCGCAGCACTGAAGAAATTAAAATGACATCAAAATGTTTTAATTCTTAGATTAAATATGATCACTGACTGGAATTATAAACTATGAATATTAAAGCAAAAAAATAAGCAAGTACTGAAAAAAAACAAATTAGTAAAATAAATTGTAATGAAACGATGTTGCAGCAATGATATGAACAGAAAACATTGAAAATAAGTTTTATAACAGCAATCAAATACTGTAACAACAATCGTTGCAAATACATTTCTTACAGTCTCTTAATAACTACAAATCTGTTGTAGAGAATTCAAACAATGTACAGTATATCAATCATGAAACAATGTGATAGAGCCAAAACAAAAAATATAAACAATATTTAGGAATACAAGAAGAACTTCTATAAATTTAGAGATCTTTATTATGCAAAATATGCAATTATTTTTTTGATAATCAATAAATCAGTAATTTCAACAGTAGAACTCATGCATAAATCAATATATGAAAGTCTGTTCAGAAATATTATTCAATACAAATAGTAGAGTGTGCATTCAATAGAAAAACTAAAAGGAAACATGCAATGTACACAAATATAACAGAATATTGTATATTACAATGTATGACAAGTATGTAACTTAGGAAAGATAAATTACAAACAAGCAGATGGATTGAAGCAAACATAATGTAATGGGTGTAAAAAAGCAAATGCAATCATTAAAATAAAGGAACAAATAATATGATGAACGCAGCATTTAGACGAATCATGCATTGTAGTCCTATGCTTACCAAACAAACACGACTAAACCCACCAACACCAACAGTTGCAATAATGTTCAAATGAGTAAGACCAAAATCATCTTTGGCTACTTTCCTAAGAGTTACCAAATAGAAACCAGGCAGGAAATGTTGCAATAAAAAAAATCTCAAATGTTGGATCATAGAGCAAAAGAACAAGATTGAATACCGTTATTTAAATTAAATAGTTATGTAATAGCATATTTATAATAGTATAACGTAACGGTACACATTTTAAAGCATATTGCATCTATAAATCTTTAATAAAATCCTTCTATTCTAAAAAGTGTTGTTATTTAGAATTTAATAAATGCATTAAAAATGGAATACACTGTACTTTGACAGAACAATGTGAAATTTGGATATCAATCATAAAATTACAACACATTACAAATACACGTCTACTTTACACAGTAAATAATTCACTTACATGCCATTTTTTTCTTCACCTTTACGCAATGTTTCAAACTTACTAATAAGTTGACAATAGCTTCTGAAAAATGACACAATAACAAAACATGAATCAATATAATGGCAACTAAAACTGAAATCAACAAACAATTCAATTGGCACAAAGTTATTGCAGCCAGACGCTTTTACGTAAAAACACAAATAAATCAAAATATACACAAGTTTATATATAAATTCAGCACAGTAGGCCTACATTGCAAGGTAATAAATAAAATTTTGAGATTATTACAATTTACAAACGATCCGTTGAAAATACCTTCTCAAGTATTTAATTAAAGAGCTGATTTTAGCTAAATTAGTTAGTCTATAAAAATTTAAAACATATTAATTGTAAATGTGTACTTTTGTACTTTTACATATGAAGAATCCAACAGTTGAATAGCATAAGCTAAATAGAGATCTAGTTAATTTTTTAAGTATAATTACACCCTAATTAATAAATTTTTACTTTATTGTATATTGAACATTAAATGATCAATTAATAGCAATTACTGAGATCAAAAAAGATCATTAGATAATATCATTGCTAAATTATATCACTAGACTATATAATTACAGTGTAACTTACTCCCTGTCAAATGACATACAGTCGACTCCTAAAGAATCAGCAACCACTACATTTGATGTTCGAGTTTCTTCTCTAAAAATAAAATGATTTTATTATTGAAATACTAAGAAACATCTGAAGTTAGTCTAAGTAATATCATTGTATAAATAAAGACAATCAAATAGATATAATATCTTCAATATAAAGTCTTTTCAAAAATATATAGATGTGTTCTTGTAATTCAATAAATTGAATCAGCTCTTCATTGCAAATAAAGTTAAAAAATTGAAAATCATCAAAATACAGATAAGACTCACACATCTAACGATGTCTCGCCAAAATAGTCTCCCCTACCAAGTGTTCGTACAACTGCATCTTCAGTTGAACCAAGTGATCTATGAGTTTCTTTTGCCTAAAAATCATCTTGCATCTTATGGAATAGGTCAATTTCTATGCAATTTTATATACTGTGTACATTTTAAATATACAATTTTATATACTGTTTTGTTATAATTTGATTTTCAACAGTTTTAATAGTTACTGAAATTGCGTAGAAATAATTGCTTTACTTATATTCATTAATAACGAAATTCACAAGTATTATACCATTTATAGTAAATAAAGATGAATAATGAAAAATTACATTGCATTCTTCAGAAGCTAATACATTAGTTAAATGTATGTTATTAATGATGTATAATGAAAATCCAAAAAAAAAAAGATTATTAAGACAATAAAAAACAAATATACCCAAAATCTAAATCTAAAATTTTCTTCCAGAATTCTTTGTAGTATTAATTATTATTTAAAAATATTTTAACTTGTTTTGAAGCCAAAAAGATATTTGCACTTACCTTTCCTTTTAATATAATGAAGAATTTATCATTTTTAGCACCTTGTCGGACTATGTGATCATTATTCTCGAATCTCATCTAAAATTATATGAAATTAAAAAAAATTATTGCATAAGTACAACAATTTGTTTAAAAAATATTATTTGTTTCTCAGGAACACAAATTGCATATAGAAAGTCAGCTTGTATGTGATTTTTTCTTTTCTAATAATGTGTTTACATTGTTTATTGTACATTTATGTAAAATATTGTGCAATAAAAATAAAATTACTACTCTAACTACTACTACAGTGAATATCAACTAAACATACTTCAAATAAAACTCACAACTTCTATAGAGACAGAAAAACAAAAAAATATACTGGTATATCGTATGTATATATAAATACTAGCATAAACAGTTCTATGCATAAACTTTTCAAAGTTTACCTCTTCGAGTAAATCTGCTAGCTTACTAATAGTATCGTCTGATTCTTTCTGAAACCTTGGTACCCTGTCAATAAATAAGATTTCTAAAATTAACATAAATAAATGCAACAAAATATAAGCAATATTTTTAAATTTTAATTTCCAAAAATTCTTATTGTAATGAAAGACAGAAATAACCTTCGTAAAAGTTCAATGCTTTCATTCTGTCGTTGCATCTCACCCTTTATCATGATACCTTGAAAGACATGTCGTTCTATCGCCCATAACTTGCATTGTGTAATAGCTGCAAACAATAGCAACAAAGTCTAAATAGATGACAAGTTAGTTTATAAAGATTTTATTCTAAAATTATACTTTGCTACCACAGACACAGAATGCAATAACAAGAGTGAAATTGCTGTACTACACTAAATAATTTATTACTTTTTAAAGTGGTAACAGGCTAAAAAAAGGTAGTTTATTCTTTTACCCAAAAAGGAATAACCAAAAAAAATTATACAGTATTTCTTTTGTCTGTATTAGTCCAATTTAAACCAATTAAATTATTGAAATTAGTGTACAATTATAACAATCACAACAACAAGTATTTAATAGTAACATGACTTCAGCTTATGCTGAACTTGTACAGAAAAGAAAAAATGTGTACATATATACCAGAAGAAATTATATACAATATATGACAATATATGAGAGACCTTTGACGCTTGCTGTTCGTGTACAGTTGTACAGAATTGCCAATTCTCCAAACACACGACCAGGACCTAAAGATGAAAGTCTCTGACCTTCTTTTGATACATCAGCTTTGCCATCTAAAATATAATGCAGCAAAACTCGTAACTTTCAATATTTTCTATCTAAAACTAATAAATATTACTAAAAATAAGCAGAAATGATTAATGTTTCAACCATGATTACATATATAGATACTGGCATACAGTTTCTCATACATTTACACATCATAAACACAGTACACCATTATATTTTATTTAGTGTTGAGCTGCATTTATTTAAAAAACAAAAGACCATTTAACTACAATTTCAACATTCATGTTAAATTTTTATGTATGTTTAAATTAATCTTCAATGCATCATTAATACCTCATAGTTTTAGATAATCAAAATAGTTCTAAATAATTACTCTTAAAGTAATAACTTGCCACTTGAAGCATCATTTTAACAACATAAAAAATTCTTGACCGTTCAAAAAATCTTCAAAGAAATTTTAAGCATTTAAATACCTTCCATGAAATAGAGCCTAGAGCCTGGATCACCCTCTTTTATAATCAAACTATCTTTTTTGTATTCTATTGAGTACATGCAGTCCACAATCTCACATATATTAGCAGGAGATAAATGTTTCATGAAATCATTTTGTTGAATACCATTAGTTATAGCTTCTCTGGAGCTGTAACAAAATTAATGAAGATTAAAATCAATTAAAATCAATTAAATCATCAATATGAATTTCTGTTTATATTTCATAATGAAAATGACAATCACAAATAACACGTTCCAAACTGATCTACTGGATATAGAATATTAGTGATCTTCATAACAATAACTGCATTAGACATCTCAATGTAATCTACGAGATTTTGCTTAAAAATTAAAATAAATATAGTCTCCCATTTGACAGTTATCAAAATCCAAAACAAACTTGTTACATGACACGTTTTGAAATATGACAAAGTTCAACAAGCGATAAAGGCCCACTAACAATATATTGCCAATATCACGGCGATATGATATGAAATTTTTCTATAATAAATACTTCACACACTTTGATGCGTTCAGGTGCATTAACTAAACAAATATATTAACCATATCAACACTAGGCTACTACTGTATGCTGAATAATAATTATTGACTCTTTGTCAGATTTTAATCAATATATATTATTCTAAATCAGTTTTACAGTAAATCCCTTTAAATATACAAAAATGACAAATACTCTACCAGATCTACCTAATAAAAAATACTACACAAGTTAAAACTCATATAAAAACGAAAAATTATTTCAAATAAGCCTACCTTTGTGACTTTATATGCGCTTTGAATGTCTCTTTACTGAGTTCAAGCATTGACTTAGTAGTTTGGGGAGCAGATATTCCCAGCGCCCGTTGTTTTCTAGGACCGCCCACCGCCGCAACACTTTGGTATTTGTGTAACTTGCTCGTCATTTCTTCCAATAGAGCGTCTTTCTCAGCCAGGCGACGCTCCAGGTCCGCTATGCGCTCGTCCTTCTGACGCAACTTCTTCTGTAGATCCTCAAGGCTGCCCATTATTGTATCTTTTACAGCGGACTTGTATATTGTTGATTTCTCAATGAAAAGTTAGGTTTTAAACATCACATTCACCGTGTTCTCTATTTGAAATATTTTCAAAAGATGTGAATGTTTAAACGTATTGAAACAGAAAATGAGCTAGAAATGTAGATACTGTTTGATGCTTCGTTCATGATGATATTGGTTCATTAAATGGTTATTGTATACATTTAGTTGACTAAAGAAAAATTACAGTAGTTTACGATATCCAAGTTTTGGATTAATCGAATTAGCCAGTATCTGAAATAAATTAAAAATTCATGTAATTTAATTAAACGCAAAATTAAATTTAGGCAATTTAATTATTAATCAAATTTTATTAACTTAAAATAAAATAAAACTAATTTGAAATTGTTCGTAACATTTCATGATAGTTTTAATGAGCAGTCTAGAAACAAAGCACAAGAAGATAGACTATAGCAATATATTAACTTAAGTATGAGAAAAGTATAATATAACATTTTAAATATAAAGTAATGCTATGCGATGAATTGCATAAGTAAATTTGATAATCAAATTAAAATAAGAAATTATTCACGGAAACCACAAAAGATTTGGTAAGAAATAAAGTTACAACCTAGTTCTACAAGTAGATAACACACATTTTATTGACAGAGCAAAAACAGTTAAAGACAGTTTAAATAAGTTCTACAAGTTAAAAAATCAAGTATAAATAGACAATTTTGTGATCAATACATTGATTGTATATCATGATATCAATATTCAGCAAGTGATTGTCGACTTATTATTTCAAGTGACTTTACAATCACATGTGCAAGATCTATCGTTGCATGTATTTAATGAAAACGTTTCGAGAAAGAATTTTTTAGGAAGCTTATTCAAAAAACTTCTATTTACTGTGTCTGTAACATATTTGTGTCTGTGAACAATTATTTATGATAATCTTTCCTGGAAAGACATTTAATGTTTAGTGAGAATAAATGTTGTCTAATCATGAATTACATAATAACATTAGGATAACTAAGTTGTAATTGTTATAAATATTAATGATATAATGTTGAAAAGATAGTAAAATTAAAATTTTTACCTACAGTGTTTCATCACGTATAATAATTCGCGTGGATAAATATAGTAATAATATTATAATAAATATAGGCCGATGGTTTAAATATAATTTTAACATATACTTAATTTCCTATGAGAGTGTATAAACTGATCAAATATTGATAATCCATAGCCTTGATTTCTTGGATATATAACAAAAAAGTTATTTTAGTCATTTTCTAGTTCAAAACTGCTTAGTATCATAAACTTGAGCTTGATACTTTATGTTATTTAAATAAAGATAAGAAACATATTGTTTTCAGTATTGGCCTTCACGAGTAAACTTACTCGATCATCAGTAACAATTCGTTGATATTAATAGACCTTTACAAAAGAAAGTCATCACACTTCGCAAGTTTTCCTTTATTTTGACTTAAATTTTGAACAAAAAGATGAGAGTTTCTACTGAAATGGAGATTCGTTTATAACTTATCACACTGTGATGAATTCTGGTTTTCTTTTTAAATGGAAAACATTTTATATTTTAAAATTAAAGTTCCTTATTTAGCTATAATAAGCTCAATATTCACATTAGCAAAAGATACTATTTA
>JAQIXG010000788.1:0-27514 GCA_034700105.1 Oconnorella tubifera
CTAATTCATTGCCTAATTCATTGCCTAATTCATTGCCTAATTCATTGCCTAATTCATTGCCTAATTCATTGCCTAATTCATTGCCTAATCCTTTTCCTAATTCTTTGCCTAATTAATTGCTTAATTCATTGCCTAATTCATTGCCTAATTCATTGCCTAATTCTTTTCCTAATTCTTTGCCTAATTAATTGCTTAATTCATTGCTTAATTTATCGCTAAATTTATTCCTAATTTATTGCCTACTTCGGTAAAACCTTAGTTTAGCTTCGTAAATTAAATCCATTTTCTCAAAATCTTAGGTTAGCGTCGTAAATTAGGGTTAGGGTTAGCCCTAACCCTAATTTACGACGCTAACCTAAGGTTTTACTCCTAATTCATAGCCTAATCCATTGTTTCTTTCATTGCCTAATAAATTGTTTCTTTCATTGCCTAATTCATTGCGTAATTCGTTGCCGTGAATTGTGTTATTTTCTTATGATTTATTCATTGATTTAATCATTGGTTTATTCATTGATTTATTCATTGATTTATTCATTGATTTAATCATTGATTTATTCATTGATTTATTCATTAATTTATTCATTGATTTATTCATTGATTTACTCATTGATTTATTCATTGATTTATTCATTAATTCATTGAATTATTCATTGATTTAATCATTGATTTATTGATTGATTTATTGATTGATTTACTCATTGATTTACTCATTGATTTACTCATTGATTTATTCATTGATTTATTCATTGCTGAAATCATTGAATAATTCTTTGTCTAATTTATTATTTTTTAAATTTATTCATTAAGTTTCATTATAATTCATTACATAATTTGCCTCATAATCTGCGTAAGTTTTAACTTAATAATGAATCGAATAATTAGTAACTTACAGTCAGTATTTTAATAATTATTCATGAATAATAATTTATTAATATAATCTTACTTATAGTAAGTGTATTAATTATTCATGAATAATTATTAATTAATAATTGTGCTACAGACTGCGAAAAAAGTAAAATAACTTGTTGAGAAATAATTTGTCCAGAAAAGCCAAATAATTTGTGGTCCATTTGCCTAAAGATTAGCATGGATTCTAGACAGAACGAAAGACCTGGTTTTGACTCGGAGAATTATAATAGAGTGTTTGTATTGGGACCGAAAGATTGCACGGGGGATGAACTAAGGACTGCGTTTGAACGATACGGTGGCGTTAAGGATGTCTATATTGTTAAGGACAAGATCACGCGCGAGAGCAAAGGTCTTTTTTGCTTTAACATTATAACATATTTTTTATATTAAATGTAATTTTTTGCTAAAACATTGATGGTACACCATATTGCATAATCATATATATTGGTAATTGATAATTGTTTAGATTTTATGCGATATTGTTTCAATCATATAATTTTTGTCAAATTTAAATCTATCTTTCTCTAATTATGTATAGTACATAGACAATAAGACACATATTATATATTACATATTACTGTGAAAGGAATGTGCGTTGCATTTAAAACAAAGCGTTCTCTTTTAAGCCAAAGTATATACGCATTATAGTTGTAATTATTACTTTCTCGCAATTTAACAATATTACGTCTTTAATTATTAATAGTTATTAATAGTTAATTATTAACATTTAATTATTAATTTAATTATTTACTATGATATGACGAATTACATTTGTAGGTATTAGTTATATTACATTCGCAAAAGCTTCAGAAGCTGCTCTGGCCATAGAAGAAATGAATGGAAGACATCTCAGTGGACACGAAAAGTCACTTAAAGTTGGTCTTTTCCTGTTAAAGTTTACGACTTAAATTAAAGTTAGCATAGGTTAAGTTTATTGACAATGTATTATCGTATTATAGCAATGTTTCAGACGTAGTTGCCAATTTAGGAACCTTACTAAAGGGTGCTGTTAGTTAGAGAAATAGTGAGTTATCCAGGATTTGAACTAGGCTCTGTTGCGTCTGATTCCAGCGCTATAACCACTTCTCTAATGAACCTTGATAAAGTTCATATATATTTATATATGTATGTATTTTTAACATTAGTTGTGCATTTCTGAATATTTTCTCTTATTGATTTATAACGAAAAACTAAGATTATTTATTTTAGTATTGAGTGTACATCTTTATGATTTATGAATTGTTGTTTTGCGGGTTTTAATTCATTTTTTGAAAATTGTTGTGTAACGCTATGCTATTTTTATTATACGTAGGTATTGATAGCTAATTCCCGGAATGAGGGAAGTGTAAGAGACTCGAATGAAGAAGACAAAATGAGACGTCTCTTTATCGTGGTGTCTCCAGACTCATCACAACAAGACATCGAGGAAGAATTTAAAGTAATTTTTTACTTAAGATTTATTTTTATTGGAAAGTAAAAAAACTTATTTTTATTGGAAAAAAGAAATGGAATTTGTGCATGTTAGAAGTTCTCCATGTTAAAAAAGATAAAATGAAACAGTTTATATTGAAATATTTTACTGATTACATTGCATGCTGTATATTAATGGAGCAACAGACGAATCGATGTCAATTATATATTAAGATATCGGATTTCCAGTTAAAAATAGTGATTTTAAACTATTGGGTGTCAAGGTAGTCTTTGAGATATAGTTGAGTTAGATTAATTTATATGTTTTAAGATATTTTTTAAAATCGGTTATTAAAATATGTTTATTTAGCTTTTTAATTAGGTAAACTTAAAAATTTAACGCTTATTGTCTTATTCTGTTTAAACACAGCATTCACTTAATGTTGCTATTTAATTGAAAATGTATTGAAACTATATTACACAAGTTAATTTTAGATTCATTCTGTATGTAGTCTCTCGGCTAATTAGAGTTAATTTTCTTTCAAAGCAATACGGAGACATAGAGTACGTGCAGATTATAAAGAATAAAAAGACAAAACAGAATCGTGGTCTTGCCTACGTCAAGTTCATACGTGCTTACCACGCTGCTATTGCGCTTGAAACTTGTGCATCGCGTAAGTCTTGACTTTGTCTCAACTTTTTTAAAATTTAAAATGTAAAAAGTATAGTAAAAATGTTCTAAGCGTATCTATCTCATGATTTTATTAAATTTCGTTTAATTAGACGTACTAATCTTACACATTTAAATTGTTATTATTTAAACATACTAATCTTACACATAAAAATGTTTATTGTTTATTTAAACGTACTCATTTTACACATCAAGATGTTTATCGTTTATTTAAACACACTAATGTAACAATTGGCATTCTTACAATTACTGTAGTGGCCTAAGCTACTGCACTTTATTTTCTATTTCAAAATTATTGTATTTAGATTTCAAAGCTGTATTTGCCGCATCAAGGCCAGATAAATCAGACCAGAGCTTTTCTACAATTGGTTCAAGGACTGGGAGGCGGGGCTCTGATGTCCACGATGACAGATGGGGAGGGGCTAGTTTTCATTCTCCTCCTTCCAGAAGTTACGATGATTTCTCAGTTAAGTCGGAGCCAAGGGGGAGTTCATTTGGAGGGGGATACGGGGGGGCGGCGTTTTCAGGATTTGGACATGACGGTAAATTTGTTGAATTTTTATTGTTTAATGTCACATCAGCACAAATGGGTTTTTATGCGATGTTATGCGTTGTTAATTATGAAACTAAGTTTGGTTTTATTTGAAGTTTCAGTTGATTAAATTGTTTGTATTTATCTTTGTATTATTTGTATTTAATTCTATGATAAGATTTTGATGGATGCTTTTTATTTATTGTATTTTGTATATATAAGTTGATAAATAATTTGAGTCTATTTCTAGATGTTTTGGATCAACTCAGAGCATATCCAAATACTGGTGACTGTTTAATTAATGCCGTTGTCATGAATACGGTTACTAAGGAACAAGTAACTAGACTATTTGACTTAATTCCTGGACTCGAGTTGTGTAGCTATGATAAACCATCAGGTTTGTTGATTGAGTGCGTTTAAATAAATGATAAACAATTTTGTGTATAAGATTGGTATGTATAAATAAACTATTAACAGTTACGTGGTAAGATTGGTATGTTTAAGTCAATGATAAACATTTAAGTTGTAAGATTGGTATGTTTAAATAAATGACAAAGATTTAGATGAATTAGATTTGAGTGTTTGAATAAAGAATTTACTATATTATGTGTTCTAGATTAATGCATCATTTCAATTAATGAAGTCCTTAAAATATGTCTAAAATATTATGTAAATACTTTTGTTTTGCTTTCACATTGAGTATTGTTTTGTTTGAGTATTATTTTGTCATTTTTTTTAGGGCGCGCTACCATAAAATACGCTCTCCCTCAGTTGGCTGCCTTTGCAAAGGATCGACTCGATGGGTTTGAGTTTCCTACTGGATGTCGCATGGTGGTCACCATGAGTCGTGACAAATATGGGTGTGTGATAGTACACATTTTTTTTATTGAATTCTATGAAATAAATTTCTACTGTGTTACGATAACTGGACTTTTGGTCTACGATACTGTGGCTACTGACATTTGATAAATTTCAACATTAGGGTTATTGTTAGGGTCAGATTTATGGTTTGGACTATGGTTAGTGCGAGGGTAGACCAATATTATCAGTAGATGTATTGTTGCCGACCAAAAGTTTTTAGAAAAATTGTTGCTGAACCATGCTATTGCAGTATTGTTTTATTTATTTGTTTGATTTTAGTAAAATACTATGCTTTATTATTTTTTAAATATGCGTACTTTTTGTGTATGCTTGCATCGTTTTTTTTTTGCGTCATAATCAATAGGTATTTTTGTTGCTTTTACAGGGGGGGGAATAGAATGTCACGGGGTAATGGATCAATGCTAGCAGGCGGTAGCATGGCAAATAAACCCCCGGAAAATATTCAAGCTCTTATGGAAACTATTCAAAATGTAAGTTTTTTGTATTTTCTAGTGTAAACTTTTTTGGTTTTTAAGTTGCTACGATAGTTTAATATGCTATAGCTGATTGTATCTATAACAAATCTCTGATTTATTGTATACAAGAAACTAACCTTTGAATTGTGAATTTTACAAATTATGAGATTAAAGATTAATACAATCGTTGAATTAATCTAGTATTATCTTTCGAAAATATATATTTCTCTTATTTCCATTTTAAATTGTAACATTTGTGAAATATTCCATATAATACTTATTCAACATTATCATGTTGCTTTATTTTATTCTCAGGCAACTTCTATCTTGCAACAGGCTGGATTTATGCCTGGGGGTGGTTTAGATCAACCCACTTACAATGAGGGGGGAGTGGATTGCAATGTTCCCCTTCCCCCTGTGTGTCCTATACTTGGAAATGAAACACCAGTTAAAGAAAGACTCTTTATTGTTTCATCTCCTGACAGTTTTCCTGATCATTTTCTGGAGGATGTTTTCTGTAGATTCGGTTCTCTCATCAGCGCTTACTTTATGCCCAGTAAGTTTATATTCTAAAATTAAATAAATTAAATCTAAATACTCAAATGTATATTCAGTTTATCTTTTGCAATTAAATAAAGTCAAATTTAATGCTTTAAAGTTGTCTTTAAACTATTCTTCAATTATATAAACGAAAACTAAATGTGGTCCTGTTGTAAGGCATTGTGGATACTTTTGGTTATTTTTATTTAGATTTTTTCTTCTGCTATACATTTTTGGAGAAAAAGATTCAGCTAAAGCTTTATTAAATATTCTTTATCGGTTCTATTCTAAAGGACAATTATTATTTAGTTGCTAATCATCACTTGAAATAAGTCTATTTACAAGTTATTCAATAATAGAATGTAATATTAAGCAATAGATATATTATAAGTTTTTTGCTCTAGTTACATAATTCAAGATTTATATTAATTAGTTATCTTGATATTATTCCTAAATTTTTTATTTGTATTAAAACCTTTCATTTCAACTTTCTGTTTGGCAGATAAAAAATTTGGCTATGTCAAGTACGCAGATGCCACGTCAGCCTCTCGAGCCAAAGAAGCCCTGCACGGCTGCACCGTGTTTGGCAACCGGCTTAAAGTGCTCATTGCCCAACCTCCCAAGTCGGAGATGGAGTCCGGCAGTGGCAGGGAAAAGCGTGGCAATGATGGAGAGCACGGGGATTACCATGGCAAGCAATCTCGCCGCGATTAAGGCAAGTTTTTTGATAAATCAGAATTTTATTTTTACATGTCTTAAGAGAATTTTTTAATTATTGGGTATATATAATCCAATATTGGGCATTAATCTAATATATGCATTAAAGGTATACAATACAGATAATCTCTATTTAATGGCTAGATCAGATTAAATTGTGCAATGAAGCAAGTTTTAGAAACATATTGCATAGTTGACTAATACTGTATAATGTTACTATTTACCTGACAAAATTATTTGACAATTGATAAAAATTATTTGACGATTGATGAAAATGATTGACAATTGATATGCTCATCTGTACACTTGTTTTTTCTATGTCGACACAGACTGTGAACTGATTAACAGATGAGCCACTGTCTTGACTATTTACTGCCAACTGTCACTTATCAAACTGTTACTGTACGAAGGTTGCCACAGAATTTGTAACGTTGAACTTTCACGATTTTTATAAATCGACAGATTGGACAGGAGGACTAAACTGAAACGGATGGATTTTTGCTGTTTTATTGACTAAACTTAGATAGTTTTAACAGAGCTGTCTGATTCCAGGGAGCCTGTAAATGCGTTTAAGTCATGTACTGCGATTTTTTAATTACTGAATATATTACGCGAAATAGCTGATAAAATGACTGTTTAGATATCGCAGAATCATTGAAATAAAATATGAGCTGATAAAATATTGAATTGAAATAAATGACGCCTTTAGTAATATGAAATAATACATTTTTATTGTACGTTTTATCCCAATGTCTTAATTGGAGTTATGTAATTTAAGCAAGTTAAACAGGCTCCCTGGTATCCGCTAATAGTCTGTTAAGTGAACTAAAGAGACTGAATTAGACTTTGATTTTTGTTATAAAACGTAGACATAAAGATGTTTTGTAAATATATTAAATGTTAAAATTTCATTATAAAAGGAAAATTCTTGGTTTAAATCAGAACTGAAACAGTTTATCAAAGACGTAGTTAAAGAACTCTAGATAAGAACTAAACAGTATATCAATACAGCACAGTATGAAACTGCGATATATGTATAACTGTCGACGGATAAAGAACATTTAACAAGAACTGACCAATAAGAAATCAAATGTAAAAACAGATTGACAGTTGACTAAATTCATTGACAATATAAAGTATTTGCTTCTGAGAATTGCACCTACTTACAGATACAATGTAAATGATAGAAACAGTCATAATATTTTCAATTGAGGCTGTTGTTTAGTTAAAGTTTGTATTTAAAATTGTAATGCTTTGTGTAAAATGTAGCATTTGTGTTTTGAGTTGCATCACACGGTAAGTTGGAGTATAGCTTAATATAAAAATGCAACAAGGTCAATATTTGAATAATTTTAACATAATTTGTCAATTATATTATTCTAATTCTTGTTCACTGTACCACAAATGTCAATAGTGACCTATATAGTATTTTATGCTCAATATTTACATACAGGTGTTATAGGCCTAATACATTTTTGTTGCCTTGTCATTTGCTAAATAATCTAGATTTTAGAAACCAAAAACTATAGGATTAACATTAAAAATTAAGTTTACAAAAGTTTAATGTTTCCTAGATATTAATGGGTCTACATGAGTTAAAGAAATTTTGATACTTAACAACCCGTTGATAGTGCTTGAAAATTAAATTAAAGGCTTATGTTGTAATGATGTTCTACTGTAGGCCCTACTATCAAATTCTATTATCCTATTTTCTCAATAAATTAACATTAGAATTACTGAGCCTAATATAGTCAATAGTTACTGGAAGGTTACGATGGAACAATATTCTGTACATTTTTCAGTAACATTATTTATTGTTCGCTGAAATATTTCAATTAACAGTAGTCGGTCACAAACGTCTTATCACAAAAGTTGTCAGAGTGAAGCATAGATAGATTTTCAATTTCCTGCGTTGTATTATAACATTGAATTATTTTCATCTACTCGTCATATTTGCAGGTTATCTTTATGGCTCGATATCAAATTTTCAATATATAAGAAAACCGTGCATAAATGTTCCTAGGAGAGAAATGAAATACAGGGTCTATTTAATGCACTGCAAACTGATATCCCATAGATTCTAGTGTCGACTGATGTAATCCTAGCAAGCTTGCCAAAGTTAATATTATTATAATATACCGCTGAGATGCCGTTATATGATCAATCTCGGTTACTTTCACTCTCGAATAGATATTTGCCGATAACCAAGCATACAGTATGCCCACAGAAATGCCCTATGCGTAGCAAAAACTCAACACTTATAATAGAGGCGGATAATCGTAAACTATCATATTTTCATATTTTAGATTTTTTATTCTTTCACAAAAGAATCTTGATGCTTGATGTGCACCTTTTAAAAATCAATCGATATTTTTTATGAGCTGCCAACATTGACAATTAGAGAAGTAATTATGAACCTGCTGCTTCATCTTAAGTTGTCTCGCTGAGGAAAATAATTGATCAAATAATTATTTTGCTAAATTTCTGTACACCTCTATATATTGTGGTACCTTTAATATACTGTATATAGAGTTGATTCGCGATAATTAGACTCAAAACTAGACATTATTGCTTTACGATTTAAGTAATATTACAAATTATACAAAGTAAAAACATATTACAAATATTGTAAAACACTGTAATATATTATATGTCCACTTGAACAAAATGCTATTTTAAATATGAACCGTTGATGAACGCCGTGCTTTATAAGCTAGTCTTTCACCGCTAATACAATTATAATGTTGTTGTGTTGTAATATATTATTAAATTTAGCAAACTCTCTGTTACTTAATATCAACAATTCAGGGTTAATTGTTTAATTAAAACTAGGCTTCATATCATAGCGTTATCTCCGGCTTAACTTTTAACAATTATGCTTTTCCCATGAATAATACTTTATAGTGGTATCAATATAAAATTACGATCTGTGTATTTTACAATATAGAAATAAATATCTCCATATAGTATAGGATTTAGACTTGATACAGTTGAGATCTATTACAAACGTATAAAATTGGTATAAAATTCATGCTAGGATCTCAGTATAACTTGGTACTGTTTCAAATGTTTCAATGATAATGTTTCGTATTCTAAATCTGTGGCTGGTGTATCAATATCCAAAGCTGCGTCAGTTGTAACCTATCTCATGCGTTACGCCCCTCTGCGAACTTTAGGTCTATAGACATACATCAGTTATAACGATCTGCATTCTGAAGCCACTGCTAAGTGTAATAATAATCTCTGGCGATGAATAAACAATAGAGATAAAATAGTTTTTAATAATTGTGTAAAATTATAATAGGCTACATGTCTAAATGAGATTTATAATTGGTGTGTTAGAATTTTTTAATCTTTTCATGTATTTCCAGAAAATTTCGTAAATGATTTTGTAGTGGTGTAGATATGAGCAGTTTGTTTATAGTTTTGAATTTTGAAATCAATTAATGCATCGAAAAGGTAAGAATCAGTTTACAGTATAATAGTCTATGGATAGGTCTATAGTAGGCCTATCCATAGACTTTTATAGTTTTTTTTCAGTTATCATAATATCAATGTATGTTTTCCAGCTATTGCAATATGCATTTATATTGTGATGGCTGAAAATATTTCAAATGTCATTTAAATTATTTTATTAGGGAATTATTAAACAAACGTTCTATGAGCCGTTCATTTTCAATGTTATTTCAAATTTTAACAAATTTTTGAAATTTTTCCATCCAACTTTTGGACGCATCGAGCTATTAAATTGACTTTAAAATTTAGGTCAAATTTCTTCCTTTACAAGCTGGCAAAAAAATTAAATATATGCTAGATTGTTAGTTTGGCGCACCCTGTAAAAATGCCTATGATCATAGGAATAATGGTAGCTATATCTGTTCTAAATCGAAACAGACTGCATCCAACGTTATGTGCTAAGTCGAAACACACTGAATCCATTGCTATATCAAAATTTTAGAATTCACTACAAACATTCTCCGTTTGTTTATTTTAAAGTCTAACTATATAATAGACGTGGCTGGAAGACAGATTATTGAATGTTTACAGAATGATCAATGATAAGACCACATGTACATGTATAGTAGTATAATTGGTGACAAAGCTTGATGTTAAACAAGCTCAGAAACTGATGCAGTTTCTTATCAAAGTTAAACTTATCGAACTCGCGCATTCGTTGCGTAATGAGACTCATTAGTAAGAAAATCGTTTGAAGCATAGATTTAAGCAAACTTTAGTTGTTTGTTATGTAGGATTAATTGGTAGCTATCTGGCTGTATTAGATTGTGTATATGGCGTTTGTAACATTTGTGAAGGCTCAAATTTGTATTTGATTATTTTGCTAAGATGTTGTTATAATAAGTTCACAAACAAAAACTATATTATTTTATAATAAAAGTCTCTTTAATAGACCATTTTTGCCTCAGTTTTTATCAGACAGATTGTGTATTGTATTCATAATTGTATAACTTTTGTCTTTCTCCTCATTATTTTTACCAGTAAATCCAACACCTTATTTTTTCAGTTTTAATGCTGCAGTTAATGGAAATTTATGACATTTAAAATTTAGTTAACATCACGTGATATGCATTAGTCGACTAGTAGGTTATAGTATAAAACAAATAGTCATCGCGCGCTTGTGTCTGCTCTACAGTAATGTATTGTCACTTACTTTTTGTCTCTCACATGATTTAAATTGATTTTGCCTTTTCATTAGCGTTGAAAGTTTGAAATGAATCAAATTTAAACATCCGCTATTTGGGCGTGTAGAGCAAATGGACTAAAATACAATAGGATAACAATATCCTTTTCTGACTGATGCGAACAAGGATATCTTTCGATCTTTCATGATAGATTAACGTCTGTTTTTCTGATGATAGAATGACAGTAATAATTAGAATTATCGTTACAAAGCGGTTTGCATACAGCTTCAGCAATTCGTACAGTTAAAAAATTAAAATATCAGGTTGTAAGTTTTCACATAGGTCTATGTTCAGAAAGAATCAAATTACATCAAAATATTTATTGTTTAACTTTAGGTTTACATATGCTGAAAATTATTATAGATGATAGTAACTAATATAGACTCGGTCTTTTATGCAATAAAACCTAATTCATTTTTTATTGATTTATTTGAATCTTGAAATTTTGAGCGTTTATGTACAGATGATTCCAAGTTTTCTGTACCAAAGAAGTTGATAAAATTGTACTAAACTTTTTTATATTTCTTTCTCTTGATTTTATTTTACATGGGTAAAGCAGATGTGTTATTTTCTGATTGAAAAGCTGAATATTACATTTGCAAGGTTTTCAGTGTTTATTTTCATGCATTAGACAAGATCAGTATGAGCAAGAGAAAACAGTATAGGTCTACTTTTTTAGCAGGTTGTTTTTGTTGAATGTGATACATGATATTAGACTGCTATTAACGCTGCATGTGAAGATCTAAAAAATTGCATCAATAGCATCTTGGATTAATAATTACTGAGAATATGAGATCAACAAAAGTTCTGTAGTCAGAATTATTTTGTAAGCTAAATCCTTGAGAAAAATCATAGCTTTTTTAATTTCTTTTGTGGAGTCTATAGACCTGCTATAAGTAAATATACATGCATTTAAGATCAAATAATGTCATTTCATCACATTAATCCTTTGGTGTTAAGTTTTGATCTAATCTAAAAAAAATCATGTTTTACTTAATTCTCTTGTAACTCTTGAAACAGATTTTAAAAGGCACGTAATTACTAAGTATTTCCGCAAATAAAAAACTGCCATTTTGTAAGTATTTCCTCCAATAAAAAATAATATACGAATAAATTGTTACCAGATCTGAAAATCAATGAACAATTAAACATCAAGTGATCACTAGCCATGTCAGTCGCAATGCAAGTTGAAAGAACCGAACAACTTTATATCCAACCTTCCAGTCCAACCATCCAAATCTCTCCCAACAAAAGAAACAGCAATCTTTTTCACAACACATCCGGATCCTCTCAGTCTTCAGACGTATCATCTGACGCGACAAAGTCACCCGACATTGCCAAGTCATCGGATGTTATTAAATATACCGCTGAGATTATCAACACTACCGATGAAGTCTTTGTAAATTCTTTAGAATCGCATAAATATAAACAATCGGATCAATCTACTAGTTCACCGAATCAATCGCCCACCTCACAAAATTTGGATTATAATCCGGGATTGTTCCGCACGCAAAAATCCACATCATCCGTTACTTTTAAACCCGCAGTTAATACACGAGTTATAAATAGAATATTCAGCGACCCATCTTGTCATTCCGACGAATCAAAACTCTCGCCAACAATCAATTCAACCAATCAACAAGACGGAAATGTTAATTCCGCAAAAGTTGACGTACATTGTTCGATACCGAACCAATTGCAATCTTCTCCAGTTTCAGCGGAGTCTCAGTGGGTAGTTGCCTCACCAAATGCAACCAATGACACAGAGTCAAGTGTCGGTAAATTCGTCGTTGTCGCGATTGATTTTGGTACAACGTTCAGCGGCTACGCTTTTAGTTTTGTCAGAGATTCCTCTGATAGTAT
This sequence comes from Oconnorella tubifera, assembly GCA_034700105.1. Lineage (NCBI taxonomy): Eukaryota > Metazoa > Annelida > Clitellata > Enchytraeida > Enchytraeidae > Oconnorella > Oconnorella tubifera. The sequence continues at coordinate 12,700 of JAQIXG010000788.1, forward strand.
TTACGTGATGAGAAAGTGGGGGGGTGGTGACCCGGGGGTGATTAATCAGAAGACACCAACCGCAGTGCTGTTGACACCGGCTGGAGATTTTCATTCGTTTGGATTTACTGCGCGCGATTTTTATCATGACTTGACTCCTGAGGAAGCGAAGAAATGGTTGTACTTTGATAAGTTTAAGATGGCTCTGCATTATGCATCAGTAAGATCTTGTACTAATTTAGTTGTTAAATAAAGTTTATAATATGTTCAACAGAAATTCTCAGACCGGATAATTCGCTACTATAATAATTAGTGCTTTATATTACAGTAATGACAAGGAAGTCGACTTATTTTATTTATTTTTATTTACTAGTTTACAAGAGCAGTTTTGTTAAACTATTATTTTTATGCCTTGCTTATGAACTATACTTATTTATTCAGCTAACGCACATTTACCTTTAACTTTTATTCAATCAGTTATCGAAGAGATATGTAGTTAATTATAGTTCAAGATACTAGTTCAATGCATTGTCTAGTAACAATTACAGTTGTACAATTGTACGGACATCTCTATTGTACAGGATTTGAATCGTGACAGCACAGTTTTAGCAGCCAATGGAAAGCCATACTCCGCACTGAAGATCTTTGCACATGCTCTTCGTTTCTTTAAGGACCACGTGCTGCAGGAATTATGCGGTCAGTCGTGCACCGAGGTGCGCACTGAGGATGTACGTTGGGTCATCACTGTCCCAGCGATATGGAAGGCCCCGGCAAAACAGTTCATGCGTTGTGCTGCATACGATGTGAGCATCCTTCTTTTGTTTGCTTTTAGCGTACAATTACCAGCTTATTTTTGAAGTTTTGTTTTTAATTAACGTGAACTGACTGCATTTTGCTATAAAGTATTATTTATTTACTTATACTTTTATATTTATCTAGTTGTCTATTGGTAGTTAATCTGCTGAGGTATAGTTTATGAAAATATGAGCATCTCAGTTTTGCAGTCATAAAGTTCTTAATAAAAATTGTTGACAAATTAGAGATATAACGCATAAAATATATAAGTTTGTACCCAAGGTTTGATCATAAGTTTCATTTGTTTTGTGTTAAATTGACTTAGGCTGGTATTGCATCGGAAGAATGCCCGGCTCAACTTCTCATCGCACTAGAACCAGAGGTTGCTTCTATTTACATAAGAAGATTAAAACTTTATCAACTGCAGCCTGAGACACCAGTTTCTCCAAGACCTTTGTCTATTATAAAACATGACTCGCCTAATAATTACAATTACGACATTAATGCGGAATTTAATACAGGTTTTGATAACGCCATTTAGTTTAATGAAAATTGATAATTTAAATGAAATCATTGAGGAATTAGGTTGCATAGGTTTCAGTGTGTTATTTTAAGTTGAATATTTGTGATATTTTCTTTAGTTAAAATCAATTGTTTTGAATGTAACCTTTTTGAAATAGCTTTTTATAATACTTGTAAAAGTAAAATCATTTAAATTTTTGTGAATGGAAACAGTTTCAGCTTAAATTGTAATAGTGTAAGAAATACAATATATGGCATTAATTAATATGAATTTTATTCGCAAATAGAGGAAATATAAAAAAAACAGATAAATATACAATATAAATGAGAGTAGAATATTTTTATTGAACTATGAAAACAATGAAGTTATTCCTTTTTTGCAGGCGATGATAATATGTTTATGTATAATACTCTACCGAGTAAATCGCCAAAAAGACTTTCAACTTGTTCAACTATGAGGCCACCTTCCTCGAGTCAAATAACTGTAGGACATCAAGTTAATGCACCGGGCAAGTTTAACATTTTGCATCTTTAGAATTTGTGTCTTGTTTTATTAAGGTTGTCATTGGTTTAACATAAACTGTTTATCAAAACGTATCTATTGATGAAGATTTATACTTATTTAAAATCTGGATTGCTGAAAAAAGGTAGCCGATCAAAATTGTTGTGTGTTTCATAATGTTGACATGACAGAGAATTTATTCTTCTTGTTCAGTTAAAGTGACTTTAGTAACTTTAACTTGTAACTTTAACTTTAGTTTGATCGCTTTAGTTAAACTTCAATAATTATTGTTTATCAAATTAATATCAAATTTTTCATCTCAATCTAATTAAAAGTTATTACAATATTATTTATGTTGAAATCTAGTAGAAATATTGGCTCTGTTTTAAATTGTATTCACTAGTTATCTTTGATGTTATTACTTGTTTAATCGAAAATTAGATTTTTTATCGATATTTTTTGGTAATTTTCATTGGTTTCTATTGTTTTACAGGAACAGTGTATATGATAGTTGATTGCGGTGGGGGTACAGTTGATATAACGGTACATCAGCTCGATACAGGGGGGGGAGGGTTAAAAGAACTTTACAAGGCAACAGGGGGGCCCTATGGATCTACAGGTACTCGGTGAATAAAATATAAAAATTATTTTATTATGTATTGACTTAATTAAAGAGTATTTAGGATTAAATGCATCAGATAGTATATTCTATATGGATGAATTACATTAATTTAAATGTAATCTGTATATTAAATGTACATTTATATTTATAATTTAATGATCACTGTATCTGATTTGATAAGAATATGTTGTTGAATGAATTTATATTTCAATTTGAGCGCTATTAAACGGTGTATTATTATTCATTGAAGTGCGTTAGTAAAGTAGTTAGAGTACAGGACCTGGAATCAAATGATTTCAGGTTTGAATTCTGGTGTGTAACATTTTATTGATTTTCTCCACCACTAGCAAGTTGATAAATTTAACAGCTTATTTTTAACGTCATTAAACGACAATGCTAACATAATAAATAGTAGTCTAGATTTAATCTTTAATTTTGAAATTTGAAAAGCTTTAAACAGCAAATTCCATTTATCTTCAACATAGGCGTTGATACGGAATTTGAAAAGTTACTCGGCGATATATTTGGCATAGATTTTATTCGTACTTTCAAATCTAAGCGTCCGGCCGGCTGGGTGGACCTTATGATAGCGTTTGAATCACGCAAACGAGCGGCTAATCCACAAAAATGCGCGCCACTTAATGTGTCGCTACCTTTCTCATTCATCGATTATTACAAGAAACAAATGGTAATTCTTAACTTTATCTTTAAGCTTGAGCGAAGAGTGCATAAGAAAAGTATTAAAATTATGTATTTTCTGTAAATTGGTTAAGTCAGAAATTTGGTAAATATATGCTAAAGGGACACGGAAGATGAATGTAAAAAGTTACATTCATCATCAAAAAGGTTCAATGTGAATCAATGCCTTATTGATTGACATTCATTGAGAAGTTTTGATTCGTTATATTCTGAATCTTAATTTTTGACTTTTTTTTGCAATAGTAATGCTGTCAAACGAATTTTTATATGCAATACTTGTTCTAACTATTAGCTGTCTTTATTTTACTAATCTTTAAATACAAAAAGTCAATTGCTTGAGCAAGTAATGCGTATAAAAATTTATTTAACGGAAGTTTGAAAAAAATTTAAACTGAATTTGAATAGTAGTAAAATCTAGTAGTTATTTAGATCTTAATAGTAGTAATCTTTCTAGTAGTAACATTATACTGTAAGACTCGTTAGTTGAGTCAAACTATACATGATGTTGTTTCTATTGTATTTACAAGGGCAGCACAATTGAGACTGCTATAAAGAAATACGGTAATGCAGATATTCGCTGGTCAGCCCAAGGGATGCTTAGACTTATGCCGGATGCAATGAAAGCTTTATTTTTGCCAACTTTAGCTGGCATAAGGCAAGCTATTGGGGATGTGCTAAATGCACCAAATGTCAGAGGTTAGATGAATAATAATTAGTTTATAAAGATTGTAATAAGTTTAGTTTTAATTGGAAAATTGAACAATCAAGATGATTGAATGATTATGGTCATTCTATGTATTTACTTTTTTGGTAAAATTTCAAAATCTGTTTTAGGAATTTTTGTATTTTTGATAGAATTTAAACATTGACAGCTTGTTAAAGATGCACTTTAGAAGTAACAGTTGGATGCAGTAGTAGTAAAAACATGACAAATTTTGAACTTTGGTAGTTTTTCTTACTGTAAAGATGCATTGTTTTTATATGTATACATTTTTATAAAATAGATGTCCAGTACATGTTTGTTGTTGGAGGGTTTGCGGAGTCACCCATCTTGCAGGCTGACATCAGAAAAGAATTTGGGCAAATTCTAAAGATTCTTATTCCTCAGGAAGTCGGTCTTGTTGTTCTCAAAGGTAATGACTTAAATCTTAAACCTACAATAAAAAATTGTCGTGTAACTTTCAGTATTTGTTACTGATAAATCTATGAATTGCGTTCTATTTTCAGGTGCCGTTCTATTTGGTTTGGATCCGACGGTCGTAACGCTGCGACGATCCCGTCTCACTTACGGTTTAGGTGTTCTAAATCGTTTTGATCCGAAGAAACATCCCAAGTCTAAACTGACTCACAAGGATGGGACGGACTGGTGTGAGGATGTTTTGGATAAGATTGTTCTCACTGATCAGTCTATTGCTCTAGGTCGGCATTATGTCAAATTTCTTCTAAAATGTGTAATGTAAAATTTATGACAAATTTGAACATTATGCCAAATTTCTTCTAAAAGTTTTTTAATTGTATTCTATATCGAAAGTATTATCAATTTAAGTTTTTTCCTAGTTTAAGAGTATTAATACTCTGAATGTAAGAAAATATATCTTTTGATCTTTTATTTTTTAATAAAAGTATATTTGTTGTAAAGTTTGACTTGTATCGATACGTAGAATTCTGTTGTTGAAATAAGTTCAAGTAATGAATAATTATTACTTTTATTGGTTATGATTTATAATTTTATTTTGCTTTTTAATTTATTTTCCAATTATATAAGCCATTGCGTTACATAATTGGATATATGCCATTACTACTAAGTAAGGCATTTTTGCATCTTTAGTTTACTTTTTCTGTTCATTTTTCTGTCACATTCAGGTGACACAGTAGTACGTTGTTACACACCCGCTAGAATTGGTCAGAAGTCAATCGTAATGCACGTCTACTGCTGCGAACGTTCGGACGCAGTATACATTACCGACGCGGGTGTTAAGAAATGCGGCACGCTATATTTGGACCTCACCGATGCGGCGTATAATGCCACGTCATCGGGTCGTAGGGAGATCCAAGCGAGAATGACATTTAGTGACACGGAGGTGCATGTCAGCGCACTGGACACGGGAACTGGGAAATGTGTCAGAGCTGCCATTGATTTTCTTAATAAATAGATTTAAAGAGTTGAAAGTAGCTGGCATTGATTTTAATAATAAATAAACTTTATAAAGAATTGGAATTCTAAATTATAACGTTAGAGTTTATACAGTTTATTTAGTGTCGAGTCATGTGTTTTTCATCACTTGGTTTCTACTCATTCAATTCATAACTCGTTACTAAATCTAAATGAATCACTTTTTTGTGCACAAAACATTTTTATGTTTTGTATAAAAATCGATTGATAAAGCGATTGTTTTGTACATTAGTTTGTTAAGCAACGCGCATAAACTGAATTCTTTTGATTGAAAGAAAATTGGCAAACTTTTTTTTTGCTAGATTAAAAGTTTGTTTATGCTTTTTTCTACTTAAAATATATGTAAACTTGAAGTTCAATAGATCTGTGAAAAGCAAATAGCGAGATTTGAAAGAATCTTTAAAGTATTCAAAACACAGTACACACAATTATTATGGTACTGGATGCTATATTTTATTTCTATTAGTTATTTTACATAAGGTTAAAATTCTATAATAAACCTATTCATAATATTCTTCATTTAGGCAACATATTTTAAAATAAATGTTTTATTATATTAAAATTGAAACGTTAGTGTTGAAATTGCTCGATTATTTACCAATTATATAACAGCCAGTTTCTCATCAGATGAAGCTCCCTTTTCTGCTGGAGCAGCTCTCTTGTCTACTGGAGGAGCTTCATTTTCTGCTGGTGCAGCTGCTTTATCAGCTGGTGTAGTTGCCTTATCTGCTGGTGCTTCCTTGTCTTCTTTCTTATCATCTGGCTTCTTATCATCAGCTGGTGTTGTCTTACCCTTCTTATCAGCTGGTGTTGTCTTATCTTTGTTATCAGCAGCTGGTGTTGTTTTATCTTTTTTACCAGCTGGTGTCGTCTTATCTTTTATACCAGCTGCTGGTGTTGTCTTATCGTTTTTTTTGTCAGCTTTTTTATCAGCTTTTTCTTCGCTTGGCGATGGTGCTGATGCCGTTGGTATTACAAAGTGTGCGCAGATAGCCACGGTAATAAACAGAAATACGATTCGTGAATCCATTGTTGAACTGGAAATCTTTCTGAATGAAAATAGAAAACAGTTATAGAAAGCTTAACCGATAAAATCGATTAAATGTAACTTACACAAAAATAACAATTAGATAATTTTAAAACAATTACAATTAGACTTACAATGAACTAGATAACTTGAAAAAAATTCAACTGTTAAATGATATTTAGAGATATTATTAAAGTCAATCATTCGTATCGATGATGTATATAGTAGTTACTTACCTTATTCAATTCGAATGTCTTGATCACTTAATTCGTCTCGAGAAATCTAAACTCGGTTTGAATCTGTAATCGGATTTATAGGTTTTCTTATTGATTTCAATTACTTCAAAGTGTGCCCATCCATATCTAACCGAGAGAAATTTTCATTAACTGAACATAATTGAAACGTGAGAAGATTTGAGAATAGTAGATCCTACAATATAACTGCTGCAATAGTCATTAAATATTTAATTATAGGAAAGCCTATAGGGCTTAATGTGTTACAGAAACTGTTGTAGCAATAAAACATTACAGTTTTCAGTAAAGACTTTTCAGTTAGATGAACGATACTATATATTTTTTTGACTGAATTTAAATTAAATATTATAACAAAAATCTACAATAAGCATAGGATGGTTAAATTTTACTAAAGATCTAGTCGAGTAATGATTTTCTTCTCAGAAAAAGTAGTTGTTAATTTTAAAAATTCTCAAATAATATATCATTATAGAGGCAAGATAATTACATACAATAGTAAGTTTCTAGTTACTTTCTGACTACTTTCAAATCTCACGATTTCACTAATTAAATGCACTTAAATTGCAGAAAATAAATTGCTAACAGATGTCATTATAATTCAAATATTAAGTTGATTGAAATGTAATGGTGATTTATCTTCCCAAATATTCAATGCGATATTACATAAATCGTAATATTATATTTCACAGAAACTAACACGAAATCATTCAACATTCACTTAAAATTAAAATCTTTCATTTATTCGCAATCACATTTATATATCAACGAAATTCAATTTAAAAGCCAATCAGTTATTATCAACAAATATTCAAATTCATCTAAATAAAATGAACTAGTAACTTGTACAAAACTTCGCTTAACCCAAAACAGGAATATATTTCTTCAGAAACTCACTTTGGCACAGAAATGGGGGAGGGGGATGTAACTTTTTTTATTCCTAAATTTAAATTTTTACAAAGATTCTGCAACAGAACTTATGAAAATAAAAAGCCTTACTCAACAACAAAGCTGATTGTTATAAATTGTCACCAACGATTTTAAAACCACTTTCACTGAAAACAAAAACATTAAAATCTAATACATACGAACATACAGCTCTTGCTGTATTACTGTCTCGAACATTTAAATCAGTTAAACTTTATCTTATATATACTTTATACAACAAGTTCCACATTTCTATACTGCGTTAATTCAACTGCATCAAATTGCTAAATCATATATCTAAATTGCGATACACAATTTTGCAACTATAAAACTGTCCGTTAAAAATACGCAATTTAATCAAACTGTCCAAATATTAAAAAGACATCGATCGCTACGTAAGAGCGTTGCAATTTAAATTCCATTATCTTTGTACGTCACTTGAATGCCAAGCTGGAAACCTTACAGGATCAAAAGACATCGGGGTGTCTGGATGTCGTTGGAACTCTCCCCCCTGGTACGGATTATACTGCAAAAAATAAAAAAATTTAATTTTTCGTTTGAAAAAACGGATTCTATATATTTTTGCGTCATCATTTCACAAAAAGGTTCTCTATGTTTGCGTCGTTATTTCAAAAAAGAAATATTTATTGCGTTATATATATTTAGGAATTAATTGCTCTAATTGCATAATGTATACAAACTTAGTTGGCAATGTAGTCTAAATCAATTTTAAATAGACCTTTCGTTGATGTGAAACCAAGTAACAAACTGTTCGAGATTTAGCTAAATTGTAAATAAAGTTTTAATTTAAATTCAGTTTAAGTTCAGCTTAGTTTTAGTTACAGCTGTAATTTAAGTTAAAATTCTACAAACAAATCTATCCTTTTAATTTCCATCATATTTAAAAAACAAAGCTTATTCTCAAATGCGCAAAAATTAAAAATCTACCGTTTACAAAAAAATCATAAATCTCAAAACTGACCCCCCTTCCGTTGTAATAAGGTCTCGACGCGTACATGGGGGGGTATGGCCCCGAAGGAGGAGGGGCATATGGATTAGTGGGAGGAGCATACTGATGACTGACAGGTCCATACACGCTTGCAGGTCCGGCAGTGTGATGAACGTAATTATTATAACCCGACATTACTGCTGGTGACATCTGAAATGCATCAGAAAAATATATCAAGATTGAATTTGAAAAAAATGTATAAATTAGGGAAATTATGTAAAATTAAACAAGAATTAAAACAATTCGTAAAGAACACTAAATAATCTTCTTATTCAATATTTTTTACTAAAATTAATAGTTTCAATTCTTGTTTAGTTTTATATAAATTAGCTAACTTGTCCTATTTTTGAAAATCACAAAATACCTGCTGCCTTATAAGTTAAGACAATAAGTACTAGAAGCAATATTTTACTTCTTATTTACTACTTAGAAGACAAATTAGTAAATTATTTTTACTCGCTCTTTAAAAATGTAAATTACAAAAAATTATAGAATTATAAACTACTTACTTGGGGGTAGGCTGATGGTGGGGGCCCCCCTCTGCCTCCCTCTAAGGGAGCGCGAATAAACTCTCGAACGTAATCGCTGTACGACTAAAAGTATCAAACAATTGTTATATTTAAGAAATATAAAACAGATTCGATACACAGCAAAACTTTTGATAAAACTATAATGGAAAAATTTCATTGATAAAGTTTAATCGTAAAAATATCTGTTTACATACGAGTAATATACAATGATATATTAAATATTACAATAATGTTATATCAGGCTCATTTGATACTGAAAATACAATCAATTTATATATAAATTGATTAAACGATTGTTTAATATACTATATTCTTTTAAATTCTCAAAATCCATATATAGATTCTTTGAAACAGTTTAAATCATAATTTCTTTTTACATCATTTTTAAGGCACCGTTTTTATTTACAGATTGAAAACAGTTATATTATGTTATGTTAAAGAATATTATTATAATTGTAATAATTACACAAAAATGTACAACAACTAAATGCTCACTCCGTTTAGTAATGTTTCTCTCCGAACTCTGCTGCCACTTCGAGCCGGCGACATATTACTACAAAATTATCAAGTTCGATTAAAATAATCGCCAAATAACCGATTACAAAAATGCCAATGCAACATTAATTCCAACGACAAAACTAAAACTACAAACTAATGCTACAAATTATAAAATCTACAAATAAACATTTGACTAAGACAGAAAAAAACAAAAATATTGTACATAAATATTTGATAGAAAAAATTATCAGAAAAGTATAAAATATAGAGAGTATTAAAGTATTAAATATAGAGATATATAATCTGAAAGAAATTCAATGAAACTATACAGCTAGCAAAGTCAATATGAAATAGCTTTTAAATAATAAATTTGTAATAAAAAAAAATACCGACCCCTCCCGAAGATTTTGATGGTCCCCTGAACCGCGACTATGAAATTGACCTGAAAAAATACAACTACCCAATATGTATTTGTTACTTAAAGTCACATCAGCACAGATCAGCCATCCAATACTTCGAATAAGAGTCAAAATATACCACAATGCAATAAAATACACAAAATGAATAAAAACAACTAGATAAAAATTAAGGTTTGTTAAAGATAACGTTTAACGTCTGGATTACCGTATTATATAAACAATATCAAAGGTAGCCGTCATTTTAAGCGTCTTACTCAAGGGTGCAGAGAGTTAAAGAAAATAATCAGCTATCCGGGAATCAAACCTGGATCTATAGATTTCGAATACAGCGCTCTAACCACTTCCCTAACAGGACTTGAAAAGTTATCAAACTCTCTTGTATTTTAATTATTTTATAAGACAAAAGTTTAAATCTACATTAAAGAAACTATTGCATAGAAATTCATCAACAAACGCATATAAACCCTGACCCCACCTACCTCTATCCCCCCCATGCTCTCTCCCTCTCCCTCCACCCAGTCTGTCTCGACTGCCTCTATAATGATCCGAAGAAACTCGATTCCTAACAAAAAATTAACCACGATACATTCCCTACCCCTCAAAAAGTCAGTTTTTCCTGTCTTTAAAAAGAGACTTTACACAAATATTTTAAAACGGTCATCAAATAAAATCAGATTTTAATTAATTTGACTGATTATAGATTTATATTCATCTGGATTTACCTTGTAATATGTGCTTCAACAACCCTATAACAAAAAAGACAGAAATTAAAAGCGTTATTTAATAGTTTACTGAAAGATAAACTTATGCTACAGCATGACCAGTTGTTTTATCAAATAAGGTGCACGCTGTGTGTGTGTGTGTGTAAATAATCGGACTGTCAATTTGCTCTCTGGCATTGAATAAATATACAATAAATATACAAATATAAAATATATAAAAATTCACGAGACCATTATAAATTGGTTTTAAACCTATTACATTCAATAAATCAACAAAAATGAAATAAAAATATTAACGTAAACTTAGCTCAATATATTAACACATAAACTTTACTTAACAAAATTTTTTATAAAATATTTCTACTATCTCATTCACAACAATCTAGCAAACAAAATTAAAAAAACGCGCAAATCCTACTAGCCTTGTAGTAGTATCCTGTGTACCCGCCCTACTAGTAGGCGGAGCTTGTGCAGATAACTCCGCCCCTTGCTCCCCTGTCGCTCCAGCTGCTCTACGACGCAAAGACTGTTTCGCCAGTTTAGCAATAGCGCGCAGGTCGACTCTATCGTCTATGGGAAACTTGCGACATAATGTCTCACCAACAGTAGGTTCAACTTCCTGTTGTAATATTGAAAGATGAAATTAAATAAAAGCAATTACAAAAATGCGTGGGTATTAATATCAGTTCAATTGAACTTTAATCATGCAAAAGAAGTTTAATCAAATCACGATGTAAGTTAAAATATAATAGAAGTGTTATAATAGAAGTTCAATGGAACTCTAATCAAGAAATAGAAATTATAATGCGTGTGTGTGTATTAATACAAGTTCAATTGAACTTTAATATTAAAGTTCAATTAAATTTATATGAACTTATTGATGCAGCAGAAGTTACAGTAAATCGTGATTGTCAATTAGAATTTGAATGTCTGTAACAATAGTAGTTGCATGTTCAATGAAACTTTAATTATTAATCAATATTTTAACGATTACCAATCAAATAGATCTGAAAAAATGCCCAGTAAATTTTACAATGCAAGCTAATATTTGATATCACCGTATATTAAATAGATTTAAATTAATGTATTCAGTTAACTCTAATTCTAACCTATTAATGCATTCAGTTAACACTCATTAACCTTATTAACCCATTCAGTTAATCCTAACTCTAACCAACTAACGCATTCAGCTAACCCTACTTCTAACCCATCAACTCTTATTTAACACTAATTAAGCCAAAACTTAAGCCAACCAACCTGCCCATCCCGGCCAATCTTAACTGGCTTGTTTTCATTCCAAGGGTTCAATAAATCCGACGCATCACTAAAAGGTAGATCGTTTCTATTAAGCCAATCCAAGCGGAAGACTGAGCTCATGAGATTAGGGTTCATCCAATGAGGGAGGATCCATCGTACTGGGGGGTGGTTGTTATCAGATTCAGAAGCAAGACGAGCAAATCCTGAAGCAAGCATACAAAATCTTACGTAATATAATGTAATGTAATATAATGTAACTTATGTAATATACAAATCTGAAAAAAACATAACAAATAAAATTAACGTAAAATAGAAACATGAAAAAACAGAAATAAAATAAAATAATATAAAAATGAAAGAAATAAAGATAATATTGTAAAAAACTGAAAAAACACAACAAATAAAGCTTACGCTATATAAAATCAGAACAAAGTAACTTAGAAATGAACATTTATGATATAGTTATATAAGACCTTGAAATTTTCCGCTCTCTCTCACTGAGAATATCAGTATAACATTACAGCATTGCTGAAAACAAATAAGAGTTTAAACAAGATTGTATATTTTAATAATTGATGAACTTTTAAAAAGGTTGCATTTAAAATCAAGGTTCGAGTTAAATCGAAGCTTAATTTAAGTTTAACATCTCGATTATCATACTATACAATGTTTTAGAAGTGGCTCAAGTTAAACGTCTTACTAAAGGGTGTAGTAGGTTAGCACTATCGTCAGTTTTTACAGGAATCGAACCTGGGCTTGTTGGTTTCAAATCCAATGCACTATCACTTCACCAATACATAAATAAATGATGACTGAGTTTGATAAAGAAGCATTTACCCTAAATGCTTGGTTGAGTCTGGCTTCATTCTGAGGCAGAGTGGCCCAAACGCCGTGATCTTTAGAAAGCATCACATTCTCATAAGTGTTACTCTTTATTAGGAAAAATCTGGCAGATCTGAATATATACTTAAGTCTTGACGCTCGCTCTAAATAGGAGATCAAATATAGAGCAATTTATATCTTTATTCTGCTCAAATCATGCTTTATATACAGTATGTTAATTACATAGAATATACATTGTACGGATTATTTAACGAATTCGTATAAAAAATGTAAATTTTTAACGTAAAATTGATTAATTTGATGCTTCAACTTATTAACTTTACACATTTATCATCACTTGTTGCACCCTTTAGAAAGTCATTTCAGTCGGCAGAACGTTTCAAGTCTATAGCACTTTCAGCTGTCATCAATTTATTTGTAGCATACATCAAACCAACTTTATTCCCAAACAATAATTTTGTTATAAAAAGAGAGATAAAAATAATATATAAATATAAAAGTAACCCAACCAACCGTCCTCAGGAGTTAAAATCTGCTTCATCTTTTTTCCACCTACTGAATCTAAAATTTAATTGAAAGAAACATTAAAGTCTTTGTGTACTTTATATGAAAGGATTAAGATCAATTGATGTAAATCAAACAAAAAAACTTATCTTTGTAATGAATTAGTTTCACTATCTTGAATCGAATGAAATAATTTTTATTCAGTAAAATTGCATACCAGTTTGTTCTACTGACAAATCATCAGATTTATTCCAAGTAACCGGCGTTATTGCATCTAACTTTCTTTTCACCCCAGTCTTTTCTACAATTAAAATCTAAATATTATATTTTCAATGTGTCAAACTTATACAGTCAAATAAAAAGATTGTAGTTTCAATTATTTGCTTCGAGATTTTTTCAATTCATTGAGAAATCATTAAGCTACTGACTAAAGTGTGCAGTAAGTCGATAATATATAGCAAAATATAAAGAAATCAAACCTGGCTACATGAAATTGTGTGTCTGACATTCAAACTACTTCACCAATAAGCTTTGTTAATTAATAATTACATTTCAATATAAACCACGATAATTTGTCTACAACTATTTTTTACAATAAGAAATTATAAGATATTCTATACTGGCTATCAGTTTTAAGACAAAATATTAACCTTCTGATGAATTGGCAATAATTGTAGAATGTTCCGCAACTTTAGGAACGATTTTATTACAATCAGTTATGACAGCAATTGATGACACACTGTCACTTGACAATAATGTGTCATCTGTATTTTTTTGCTGATCATCGTCTAAATAAAACGATTATAATAATATTATCTACATTTAACTGATATCAAAGATTTAGACCTATATACATTTTACGATACTGATTCTATAATAGTCTATTCTGAACATTTTATACATTACAATTATAAAATAAACTTCAGTTGATTTAACGAATTAAAACCTCTATAAACTTAACTTTAACTCAAATCAGATAGTGCATCGATTTAATAAACTAAAAGCTATATAAAATTAGCTTAATCTAGAATCAGACAAAATTAGATATCCAGTCTTAATGTAAAATGTTATCAGACTTAATGTTAACCAGTTCAAATGACAAAGATATATATTTTAAATACACTTTATATGTAAATTTAAAGCATTCACACGCACCTGCATGATCTCCATTATTTGCATCAGATCTATTCATCGCTGCAATTTCATCATCCATAAAAGCGTCACCCTCAGGACCTGGCTGCCACATTAAATGCTCAAAAATATCCTCTTCTTTAGTCATCAGAGTATCATCTACATCTTCGCTTAGTAATTCTTCCTCTATAATAAAACTTATCATGTAGTTATAATATATTGTAAGCTAGCTAAAAAATGCTCCAATGGAGCAAAGAAAGTTTAATATACTTCGCCTGTTTTTCTGATCGTCCATATAAAAGGAGGGGACAAGAAAGATCTTGAGGCTTATCATCCACGTAAAAGGAGGGGACAAGAAAGTTGTGAGCTCTGAAAAGTTGATCATGTCAAGAAAATGCTCATTTC
>JAQIXG010000789.1:0-27499 GCA_034700105.1 Oconnorella tubifera
GTTCGTGGTAATATGTCGACCATTTGAGGGAACATACCTATATATATATATATATATATATATGTATATCAGTGTATATAAGTACATGCACTGATATACTGTGCACTTTGCAGTAATCATCTTGGTGATAAAATATATCTTTATTTCATACAAATCTACATGTACTTTATATGTACCTATTTCACTTGACAGTCAATATAAAATAAGGAAACATTATTAATATTATTATAAGTAACAGAGTCATATAAAATAGTTCCCACACAATTCATCTATAGATTTTTCGTCTACAACACTTTGTCTACTGACATTTGGTCTACCAAACTTTAACCCTTATACTAGCCCTAAAATAATCGCTAACCCTAATGTCGTAGTAAACCAAATATCTGTACACTAACAGTCTGCGCGCCAATTGTGATGATCAAATATTAGTAGAATATTGATATTAATATTAAAATCTCTGTTAATATAATAGGCCTAAACAACTATAAAGGCCTAATTAGCCAACAAATTATTATACAAGAAAGTTTATATTGTAGGAAACGATAACTACTTAACTAATTAATTAGGTTTAAAAGACTATATAATAAAAGAGGAGTAATTAAAAAGGTATGCAAAAATAATTATTTTAATTACTAGTGAACCACATAATGAAAAAATATTTGAAAGCTAATTTGCAATTAATATGCGTTTTATGTATTATGTGATAATAATTATAATAGTAGAATTATGTTAAATCTTGATAAGTTAATAATGAAGCTGACCTGTGAGTTTGTGTCGATACTTTGAAGGCAGTCGCCCGTACTAACATTCCAGAATTTAATTTGACGGTCTGCAGCCCCGCCCCCGCTAGCAAGTAGACCAGACTGCCATGGACACCAGGCTATAGCCTACAGCCAATCAAATCATAAATAACATTTTGATTACAATCAGTTTAAATATTACAATTAATTTTTTTTCTATAAATAGCTTTCCAAAATACATATTTTAGCTTTTTGAACTTTTTCTTTCACTTTGCATTACAGTATGTTATATTGTTTGATAAAATCAAAACATTATGTAGACCTAATATTATTATAAGCTAGATTACAAATAGCTAGGCAAACAGTCTGCTACTCAAGGCTCTATTATTTTTTATATCTGCTTGAATTTTCGATTATTTGTCAATTAGGCAAAACGCATGCAATATAAGCTAGCTTCCACCAACTAAACAAAACTAAAAGCACATCAGTCAAAGATGACATCACAACTTTATCAACCACACATTCATTCGACTACATTTTCAAGATTCCAAATCGTGTCCGACACTAAAACACCTTCTGCGCTGATGTGACGTTAAAACACTCACAAACCTTCACAGCGGCTCGATGCTGCGTCCAGCTATGCAACGGACCCGCGCCAAAAATCTCTCTAGCGGAAACTGTCTGAGATAGCGTATGATTATCCCACACGCATAGTAGGTTATCATTTCCCCCGCTGGCTATGTGTCGACCATCGGGGGACCATTCTAGTCCGCAGACTTCCTGACTGTGCGCTAGCAAGGATGACACGTGATGGGACGACACTCGCACGTCATGCATGTGAATGGCACCGGATCTGCAACCGCTACGAAATAAATAAGAACAGCGTGAAATGAAAAGTTTATTTCCAAAGAAAACTTCAACTCGTATTGAGATAATAGAAGAGGACTTATCGATATTATATATATATCTTTATTTATATAAGGGAAGAGCAATACAATGAATTGTATAGAAAGACAAACGGACAAAAAGAAGATTTAGACAAACAGACAGACAGACAGACCTGACTAATACATGAGAGTTCCAAGAAAGAGATCCTACTCTAGATGAATGACCGGACATTGTACGAATTAATTTTTCTTGTTTTGTGTCCCAGATCTGACAACAGACGCGTCAGACTTTAAACTGACATCCCAGAACCAACGAAATTCATATTTTTCAACCATATTAAAAGTGATATAGATATTCCAAATCATCCTTTTCTTTTATTTATCATTGATATATTTATTGTATTTACATACATGCTATATTACAAAGTATTTGTTAGTGAATATATAGAAATCGTTATATTGTATTAAATATTTTGATGGTAATTATGTAAATAAATGATTTTTTTTTAATTATTACATCTTACCTGTACTGCGTTCAGGCTGTTCCCCACAGCCAGTACCCCACCAGAGTCCTGCATCCACTCCACACAACTCACATACTCCCTCCCTCCCTCCATTTCATAAAGCTCCACAATTCTACCGGACCCCGCGTCCCAAAGATACACAGCGGACCCCAAACACAGGGCCACGATATTCATTGAGGACCAACTCAATAGATTTAAATCTATGTGATGTTTACAGTTAAAAGTTAAGCTAAATGAACAGATTACCATTAAACGTTAAGTTGATGTCTAGAATATATCACTTTATGTTAAGTTCAATATATAGTTTACAGTTCAAAACTAAGCGTAATTTCAGTCGATTACCATGAAAAGTTAAATTCAAACTCGTGTTGTTTGTCAAGTTTTTTATAATTTTCTCCATAAATAGTTAAATAAGGTATCAAAATGACTGTATTATTTTCTCAGCAATTGTATAAAATGCAACATCTTGCATTTATGCAAGAGACTTTATTGATTTTATTTAAATATATACAATACTTAGTTGCATATACAATTATCAAATTAACAAATCAATAAAAATGATAAAACCATAAGACTATTTTTTTAATCTCAGTTTAACTCTTTTCAAAAGATCCAAACTATTACTAAACAATAAAATAAATTCATACAGTAATCATCCAGTAGTCCCGGAGCATCTAGAATCCTGTCAGGATGATCAGCAACTTGTCTCATTGACTTGGACTTGGATGCATTTGCAGTAATGGACAATTGATTGTAGGTAACTTTAAGATTACTTCCTATAAACCAAAGTACCAAGTACTTCAAGTTTGTTGATCTAGCAACATGTTGTAAATTAAAGTTCCAAATCCAAATTTTGGTCTGGATTTGGATCCGGAATAGCGGTCCAAACCCGAGTGTGGATATAAGAGACTATACTAAACATATCCTGCAAATTTCAGCTTAATCGCGAGAATAGTTTCTGAGATACGAGCATTTAAACTTTTTCACTGACCGTTTGACAACCTATTATAACATATGAACACATATTTTATTTAAATAATCACTCATAAAACTATCAAGTAGAACTATTATAACTTTGCTAACACACATTACTTACATAATATTTCAGAAATATATATTTTAAAATAAATCTATCTTAATCTCATTATCAACTAATTATTACCATCACTATTCTTTGGAGCTTTCTCTCTAAAAGCAAGTATTTTATGTGACTCATTGGGTTGTCCCAATATATCACTCATTCTTCTCTGAAATACTCCGACTACATTCCCATTGGCTTGATTCTCCAGGTCATTGTCTCCCTCTCCCTCGCTGCAAAGCATGCTGGGAAGGCTCATTAAGCGGTAGTGACTGGCATTGAAATCAATGGCTGATCGATTAGGTATAAATCTGTACAAATCATGCAATTAATTGATTAATAAAAATTAAATATTATTTTATATTGTGCAACCAAAAGGTTACACTTTATCATAACATTTATTTCTTATACAGCAACTTCTTAAATTCTACCAAGGCAAGAAAATCAGCATTCCAGCAAAGAAAATATCTGGATTGTCTATTATAATTAACCAAAAAAATCATCTGCCTATCAGCCTGTGGAGTATGTTTTCCAGGTGTCTTAATAGATGGGGCCCGACTCTCTTGCTTCCCCTGCACAACACTTTTTGATGGAGTCTTACTCTGCACCTTACTGCTGCCCTTGGCTCCTGGTGAAGCCAATCTACCCCCTGGCAGTAAGCGCTCTACTTGAGGGCTGCGCATTGGGGTACTGGAGAAGCGAGGCTGGATAGGAGGGGCGGATTTTGGCACAACATGGGCTCCTCTGGGAATACCAGAAATACCTGATGTTAAAATGAAATAACAAATGATATTTAAACAAGCGCAAGTAAGCCAAATGTTATCACTACAAAAATTCAAAGTAGATAACTTAGCAAACAGTTCTGGCAATTATGTGTTCATTTATAAATAAACACAGAATTCTGGATTAATAACTTAGCATTCAGTATTAATTGTTCATTCAGTAATTCACTAAGATCCATAATCTAAATCGCAGTAAATCAATAATCTAAAAAGCAACGAATCAATATCATGATTACACTGTATATAAGTGAATCTTAGTACTAATGAGGGGCGTTTGTCCAAGGGGCAAACAGCCCTTATTTAATGGAACAGCCCTTAGTTAATGAAAAAAAAATCCCTGGGCGCAACACTAACCTTCCAGGGAGAGTTTTCCAATGCCAGTCTCCAGAGCCTTCCTCTGCCAGCGATGCAGCGCCCCTCCCTGGGACGCTGGGACGTCCATCCTCACCCCATCACTCAGCTCTGACTCAAATATAAAATGTGAACTCATTTTCCCTCCTCGCCTAACTTTCCAATCTCATAATAAAGTTTTTATTTATTTTATTTTCATTATTTATTTTCTTATTTAATTTTACACGTGCTTTGGACATTTAAAAACTGAAATCCCGGTGGGTGATTCAGTGAGCGAGATTTTAAAATAAGGGGGGGGGATAATTGCAACAACGCTTGTCACCCCAAAAACATAATCTGTGGTTAAACCCTCCTCAATATACAGAAAAACATTATTTTTTCGTTTGATAATAAATGTTCAAGAGATCGATATCAATCCAGTCAATCGAATCTAATTTCAAATCAAAAACTTGTTTTCAATTGGGAAGGAGGGGGCACTAGCTCTTTCTGATCTTTTTATTGCGTAGAAAGCATTATATTCGTGCCATTTAATTTGTTATAAATTAAGATTCGAAAGGTCTTCGTTTTATATCTTAGATAATCCAGTTCCTTTTAGACAAACAAGAGACCGGAAATATTTAAAAAGTTTGAGTCCATGGATTCAATACGTGTATTGTTTATATTTTTATTTCTAATTGATTGGGGGGCGGGGCTAGTGGGGGCGGGGTTAGAGGGGGCGGAGTCAGAAGAGGGACAGGGGAAAAATATAGGTAATTGTATTATGTGTAATGTTATATTTAATTTTAGTTTCAAGGTGCTTTCTATTTCGCGCCTCATATATATTTATATTTTTGTCCAAATTTAGATTTTATTAATTTTTGTGATTTGTGCTTATTTGTATTGTCTATAGATTCAAAGTGGAAGAAGTATTTGGATTTGATAGATATAAGTGTAGCAGAGTATCAAGACTGTATTCAAGATGATTGTTCATGTCATGAAAAGTATAAATATGATCATCTTATTCTAATTTCAATTATCAGATAAATAAATACATGCCTGGGTTTAAATTTAAGATTTTAAAACGTTTTGGCAGAATTGGAGCATTTCAAAATGTAGAAGTTATTAATGATTTTCTATGTAAGCAGTATTTAATTCAGAATTGCTCTATTCCTTACTCTAGTCTCTTTGGTTAAGATTCTCAATTTTTTGAAATCTTAAAATTTCATCTTTTTTCAACATATGAAAAATGAAATTGTCATCTAAAATTTCATTTTTTATATGTTTTTTTTT
This sequence comes from Oconnorella tubifera, assembly GCA_034700105.1. NCBI lineage: Eukaryota > Metazoa > Annelida > Clitellata > Enchytraeida > Enchytraeidae > Oconnorella > Oconnorella tubifera. Next base: position 5,632 of record JAQIXG010000789.1, read on the forward strand.
TGGTATTGTTTTTTGTAAAACAGCGTAATGCAGTCAGACTTGCTTCCTTGGAAAGACTCGGGTATATCTAAGGAACTATTACACAGAGGAAGAGAGAGAGCCACACAGTATCAGATCATAGATCATAAGCTATACAGGCAACATGACTGCATGTTTCAATTCAGGTAAACTATCTCTTTTTATGAACTACTTGTTGTAGACTGACTAGTTGTTTTTTAATGGAATTGACCTTTTGTAATCATTCATAAAGGGCAATTCCTTTAAAAAAATGCTAGAGAGTGTACAAGTTGGCGAAAAATATAAGAAATTTCAAATATTTGCGAATCATGCAGGATAATGAGATATTTTTATTCTAAGTCTGCGTCTCTAATCACAAGCTATTTATTTAGATATCTTTTCTCCACTGCCAGTTTCATTAATATTTATAGTAGATATTTTTAGCTGAATTATTTTAGCTTATCATTGATATATACTCGGTTTTGTTTGCATCGTTTTTCGTTCTTGGATGATATTGATTTATTTAATCTTTATATAGAAATAGAGATGTAAATTGAATGTAAACTTTCTACAGATGCAGTGGAGTGGAGCATTTCCTCTTAGAGTTGATAGATGATCTACCAGACATGGATCTGTTCATTAATGTTCATGACTATCCACTCGCGCATAAAAGAGGGTCGCCTATACCTGTCTTCTCATTCAGCAAAGTGGTAACGCTGTTTAAATATCTTAGTAGCACACTTACTGTTGTTTGCTTTGAAAATGAGTACATTATTGATGGTAAAGTTTTAATGTGTTTGTAGTTTGAATAATTATAAAAAAAGTTTATCTTAGCTTGATTAATTCTTCTTATGTCGTACTGAAAAATGCAATGTCACGCTTAAATCTTTTGAAATTTAAAATCAAAATCTTATTTTAAAATTAAAATTTTATAACATCATAGATTATATGAATGATTATAAGAATGATGTCTCGGACGTAGCAGCCAATTGATTCGCCTTACTAAAGGGTGCAGCAAGTTGACAAAATAGTGAGCAATGATGGAATTGAACCGGGACCTGTTGCATCCGACTTCTACACTCTAACCGCTTAACTAACAAGCCTTGACTCATTTTTTCGTTTAACTAGTTTAAAAAAGATATTGTTATCTTTCTTTCTGGTTTATATTATTTAGGCTACAGAGAATTGGGACATCATGTACCCAGCTTGGACGTTCTGGGAGGGGGGTCCAGCCGTCTGGCCCATCTACCCTACTGGACTAGGCAGATGGGATCAACAGAGAGAAATCATTACAAAGTATAAAGAAATCTCTTTTTAAACGCAGCAAAACAATAAATATACCAAAAAATTGTAAATATAATAAAAATATAAATCGGGTTATTTAGTATTATAATAAAGTTATTAACACGATGCAGTATAAAATGACCTTTTTGTGCTGATATGACATTAAGCAAACCAATAAGGGGTTATAATTCGTGAATAAATCAAGTAGAAATATCTAAAGATAAATAAATTAGATGTAGACTTATTGAGTACTTAACATTCTATCAAATTAAAGTCTTATTTTTTATTTTGAGAACCAGTCAATATACACTTGCCGCAAAGTGCGCTAAATAATTGAATGTCATTGCAAGTATGCAAAACACTTCAAGTAATTTGTATCTCTTATAATTGCAATGTTCGTAGGGCGGCTGAGAAGAAGCCTTGGTCTAAGAAAAAGAATAAGGCTTTTTTCCGCGGATCAAGAACTAGTCACGAGAGAGACCCGCTCGTCTTGCTATCTAGGGCGGAGCCTAATTTAGCCGACGCACAGTATACAAAGAATCAAGCTTGGAAGTCAGACGCGGTATATGTAACTGCAATTTATACTTGTGTGTGAATGTAGTACACCGTGTACTAGTGTGTGAATGTAGTACGCTATGTGCTAGGGTGTGAATGTAGTACGCTGAGTACTAGTGTGTGAATGTAGTACACTGTGTACTAGTGTGTGAATGTAGTATGCTATGTACTAGCGTTTGAATGTAGTACACTATGTACTAGTGTGTGAATGTAGTACGCTGTGTACTAGTGTGTGAATGTAGTACGCTGTGTATTAGTGTGTGAATGTAGTACGTTGTGTATTAGTTTGTGAATGTAGTACGCTGTGTACTAGTGTGTGAATGTAGTACGCTGTGTACTAGTGTGTGAATGTAGTACGATGTGTACTAGTGTGTGAATGTAGTACGCTGTGTATTAGTGTGTGAATGTAGTACGCTATGTACTAGCGTGTGAATGTAGTACGCTGTGTACTAGTGTGTGAAGTAATACGCTATGTACTAGTGTGTGAATGTAGTATGCTATGTACTAGTGTGTGAATGTAGTATGCTATGTACTAGTGTGTTAATCTAGTTTACTATACACAGACATTATATTTTTGGTTATTAGAAATTAGAGTTAAGTGCTGAATTCATGGTTTGAATCATTAAATCGCAATAAATGATTTGTAAATTGATTAACTTTAACTTATCATTAAGATTATAATCATTTGTCGATGAGATTAAATTAAGCGCAAGTCAGCAAATGTTACAAGCCACATATGAGTCAATCATGAATCTTTCAGTTTTGAGTTTAGTACTCTAACCGCATCACAAAGTTTGATGAGAATAAAGTTAAGTATGCCTATAATTTATATGTAGGATACACTGAATCGTCCCGCAGCATCTGAGATCAAACTTGAAGATCACTGTCCCTACAAGTCAGTATTATCTCTCTTTCTTTTATGATTAGAGTCGCGTTAAACTTAAGTTGAAAATAAAAAACTAGAGAAGTAGTAATAGTGTTAATTTCAAATGATATACAGTACAATTTAGCATAAAAAATTGAACTAATGACTGTATGGGTTTTAAAATGTAATTTATGATTGCGTTGATTTATACTATTTTTAATTCAGAGTCTTCTTAGATTTTTGTGTGCTAGCAGTCCTACTGTTTTTTTATTTTTTTTATTTTTGTCTGTTTTTACTAAGTACTGTTTTGTTCCGTTTTTAGATATTTATTAAATTTTGAATTATATTTTGTTTCAATTTTAGGTATTTATTTAATTTTCGCGGGGTGGCAGCAAGTTTTCGTTTGAAGCATCTCTTTCTGTGTCGGTCGGTTGTGTTTCACGTTGGTGCGGAGTGGTTAGAGTTCTTCTATCCGGCCTTGAAGCCATGGGTTCATTACATTCCTGTCAAAAATGATCTCTCTGATGCTAGGTTTATTCATTATTCCATAATTAATAGTTTTTTGATTAGTTTATAATAATAATAATAATTTATTTTATGTCATTATAAACTGACAAAATTGTTTTATTAATAAATCCTAACTTATATTTGATTGAAACTATACTCATCAATTAATAAATCATAACTTAATAGCTCAATGAATGAATGGAAACTGATTCACAATCAGGTCTCAATTTTTACTCAATTTTTTTAAGTCTGAAATTCCTAAGTGAAAATATTTCCTATTCTTAATAACGTCTTATCTAACTAATTAAGATTTTAGGAATACTTAAGACAATCATCGGTATTTCCTAACCTTTTCCAAATTTAGATTTAATTCTTTTTATGGATTGCGAGTCAGACTTAGTAACAACTTTCCCAAAGTGGTTTTCATCAAATAATAATGATCTTATTATATTGTGTCACATTAAACAGAGAGTTGATAGAATTTGCTCAACAAAGTGATGAAGTTGTTCAAAAGATTGCAGAAAGGTTAAACATAGCTATTAAAAAGACATTTATTCTTTTCAGTTTTTATCTTCCTATAATCTTTATAATTATTGCGAGTCGGAGTACAAGTTTTGATGAATATTTTATTTCTCTTTTATTCTAGATAGCTAATTTTAAAAAGTTTTCAGAAAGTGATCGTTTTAATCATATTATATCCAAATATACCGTAATAATTGACTCTATTTGTCTCTATTTTAAATTTAATATAAATTAAGACTTTATATTTCAGTTTCTTAAACCGAGACATTGGCGCAATATAAGCATAAAAAGCGCAATATAAGCTGTGGCTTTTTTCTATTAAAAAGCGCTGATGATATGTATTTTTATTTCAGAGGCTATCAGTTTATTTGGTCTCATCTACGAATGGAAGATATATCTTGTTACTGGAAGAAGTTACTCCTCAATTACGCTTCTCTGCTGCAGTACAAACCTGAACTTAATGCAACCCTCAAAAGAATCACAAAACCCAAAGATGAATTGTAAACTTTGACGTCATTAGCTAAATTGATAAATCGAGTGGTTCCAATCAATTCGGAATCAACAGATCCTAGATTCGAGTCTTGACAATTAATACAAGTTAATAGTAAGGGTTAATTTGTTGGGGCTATTTTAATAATTTTTGCAGCAAAGTGAAAATACCTCGGTAAGAATTTAGCCGTTTAAGTGCTAGGTTTAAATAAAATAATGAGCTTTGAACTGATAACTGATTTTGCTAATAAATGTGCATTGTGGTACGATATCTGCTATGTATTATACAAGAAAATTTCTTGTATTACTTTCGTGTTCTATTTCTATCTGTCACATATTTTTGTTGCATCTAAAGAGAATTTTTTAATAATTTATTTTTCTTTCAAGTTTTAGATTTGCTTTAATTCCTTGTATTTTGTATTAAAAAAATATATAAAATATATATCTAAATCTAATGTATGTATAAAAAAGGTATATTTAGAGTTACTGATAGACATTGCTTGAAAATGCAATATTTTAGAGAAAGAGTTGTTAAATAGGTTTCTAATTGCAGTGTCTTGTCAGTAATTGCATACAAAGATAGATGAATAGATAGATATTTTATTTTAAAAATAAGAGTAATGTCAAAGTTAGATAACTTGCATAAAAGTGAACGGTTAAATGAAACTGCTTTTAAAATAATGATCAATATTGTTATAGTTATTAAATTTATATTTGGAATTTTATATTTTCATCTAATTCTATGCAATACTATGTAAAGTTTAAATCTCGGTAAAACCCTTATTTAATAATCAATTATACTATAAGGTTCATTGTTTTGTTTATAAGTTAAAGAGATGGCTAGTATTAAGTTAAATGCAGAGAAGTTGCATCTAATTAAATTAGATATATAGTTGTATTGATTTAGACTTGTGCAAGATATTCCTATGTTGCTAGACGTTGCATATTGTTGATTTTTGTTATTTATATTTTTGTGATTTTCTGTGTAAATTGAACTATTTAGAACTTACATGTAGTATTAATACAATATGAATATGCTGTGGTATTTTGAATACATGCAATTTAAATACTTCAGAATTTTCAATTGAATACTTCTTGGAAAGCAGTTTAATTGCTTAAATTTGAGTGGGATCATTTGAAGAAAAAAATGTACACGAAATGTAGAATATAATTTAATGCAATCATGTAGCAATGTGTATCATCCAGTATAGCATTATGCTGTGTGCATTTATAACTGCCATATGCACTGTGGTTATTTAGTCATACAGTATAATATCTATTTGTTATATAGTTCTTCATATACAGTATTTTATGTAAGTTTGTTTATTTGTTTGTCACATCGGCACAAAGCCCATTTAGTGACGAACAATGATTCAATTATAACATCAATCATTTGATCATCTTTGACTTTTTGAATATTAGCCAGTGTCAAATTAGACGAAGTCGAAGATGAAATTATTTTTGATTTTTTCATTTCAGTATGTTATTTTGAATATTAGCTTTCATTTACTCTATATGACTTTTCACTAAGTGTCTTATTGTTTATCTTGTATACTCGTATAGATAATATTCCTATACTCCTATTCTTTATATTAAAAAAATTTAATTTATAATTTTTATATCCAGTGTAGAAAGTGAAGAAAAATAGATAATTTCTTTTATAAGATAAATATTTTAGTATTATTATTATTATTATGTTAATTATTTAGTATGCCTGCCTGCCTTGCATGTATTGAGATTTCTGCTTACCGTTATTTAATATAATATACACTATTTATTTTAAATTTAAAGAAAATCATTGATAATTAATTTATGTTGACTTTAAATGCATTAAACGTTTTGAAATTTTGTAGTAGACAACTGATAATTTAAATCAATAAAAATATTGCTATGAATCGTAATTCATTCAGTTGATATTTAAAATAAATTTATGCAGTAGCAGACAATGTAATAATTTCTTGTCTATTATAACGTAAGTGTAGATATACTTTGTAATGATAAGAAGAACTAATAATACAAAATGTTTAAAACAACTAAACTTTATACGCATAAAGAACAAAATTATACAAAATAAGCACTGTTCTGAGAAAAGGAATCACTGTAAAAACCTCATATTAAAAAAAGACAATTTGAATTAAGATTAGACAAATATTCGATTAATTTAAAAAACCAAATCATTTTCAATATAAATTATAAAAAAACAAGCTGTGACAAAAATAAAGTGGCATAAGTATAAAAATAACAAACATAACATAAAAAATAATGACTTTTTAAAGTCATAATACATAAAAAAATCAGTATTAAGCTGTAATTTATTTCATAAAACAGTTTTTTTCTGATTAAAAACATCTCTGAAAAGGCGTCAGATCTACATGTATACAAGATTACAAGTAAATATACATAAACAACAGTAAACAAAATAAAATTAATACTCATTTTAGAAATTGATTTAAGAAGAATGCATATGAGTCATTAATCTAGATTTTTCACATAAACTTAAAATAAGCATGTACATATATAAGTGCAACGCTTGTGATAAATATAAACAGTAAACATACAAATTTTTATATTAGTTAAGCTTTGATATTTTCTAAACACAAATAATTTCGACCTAATCCAATGAAAACCGAATGTAAAAAGTCATAGCGAAGATAATATGCATGTTAACGGATATATACATATTACAACAAGACATAATAAATTATAATTCTCAATAAATTGTAGTTAATCTGTACCGTCTCATCTGTCAAACTTATCACACAAATCATATCACAAATTATTTGACATTACAATCCTGTCTTCTCATTATATTCAAATGTTTTTTTAACCAGATAATCTTCATATCCATTCCTGTCTTTCTTACATTAATATCTCTATACTACATGAGCTCATTCTGCCTATCAAAATTGTTGCTGACGCTGATGTAGATTTTTCAATATGTTGCGGATGTAATTGTAAGCATTCTATAAAAAAAGCAAAGTTCAAAACATATTTAGTAATAATTAAATGATGCAATTTTGTTTCATCCACATATCCACTAATAGACACAGTTCTGCAATATATAATTGGCTTATTGTAGAAATCCCTTACAAATCATTTCCACATACGGCGCTCTAATTACTTCGCAAAATGTGTCAATGAATGCAGCAAAAGTTACTTACAAATAAAGTGTGACAGTATTTTCAGTATCTAACTAAATTCTACTTAACAACTTTGATCTAAACTGAAATAAGAAGAAGGGGCTTAATGTGGTATTTTTTCGTATACCACATTGCCACATATTTTGATTGACCACATATTTTGTAAATTATAGATACTCACTTGAGTAGCAGCAAAATTTCCATATACTTCCACAATAACCAGCTGATCATCTTCCTCTACTCCATCTCTCATCTCTTTCTCCTCATTCTTCACGCTCGCTCTTTCTTGCGTACAAGGTGCATCACCCAGATTTTCCTTATCATCTTCGCTGCACGAATTCTCGTTCATTTCTTCCCATCTTGAGCATCCATCTTCAATGTTTGAGCTCTGTTTTTCATTCACAGATCCATTTAACAAGTTTTTACTTTGGAGTAATACATCACAATGTATTCTATAAGTATCAAGATCTTGAGAAACTTTATCATTGATTGCTTCAATATTATGCAAAGAATCTTCAGATTCCTGCTTATTGTTAGCTGCTTCTTTATCGATTAAACCTGTATACGCGAAAGCTCTTTCAGTAATTGTTTCAGTATTAAGCAAAGCAGCTTCGTCATCTTTTCCAAAATCATCAGTCTCATTTAATAGATTATTAGAAACCAACCCATTGTACACGCTGCTTGGATGACATGACTTGTTTGCCTTAACATAACATCGAGTACAATCTTCTCTTGTGCAATCTTTTTCATCATCATCATCACTGTTTACTTCTCTCTTTTCCACTTCAACTAAATCACATCTATCTTCATCCATCCCAGATTCTCCAGATTTTCTTAAATTGCTCAAATTCTCCTCGGCATGATCCAATTTAACTGATTCTTGGCTGAAAGATAAACTTCCATTAACTTGACTGACACATGTACCCAAATTAGACAATTCATCAGAATCAGTTGCGCTACTAAATGATTCAACTTGTGATGCTTCATCTATTTTTGCTGAACTTAAAGCCTCTGATCTACACGCTATGTTATATGTTGATTCCATCTTGCCAGTGCCTTGTAATGGTCTACCGCTGGAGACATTAGGTACAAGTTTGACCAGGGCACCAGTACTTTGTTGGATAATCCTGATGTTCTTTCCTCCCTTGCCGATAAGGTGTCCCACAGCTGTTTGTGGGAAAGTTGTGGATGTACGAAGACGAACGAGATCCTGGATAGGAAATGTTTCCAACTGTATTCTCTCAAATATGTAGTAGCTGGCCTGAAAGGATGAAAAAGAAAAAATGAGTTTATAGAATTTCGCTAAAATCAACAAATAACGAATGTTGAGAAGCGACAGAAAAAGTTTAAGAGAAAGAAACATTAAGTAACATGTAGAAAAATAGAAGCAAGAAAAAATAAGAACCATTTCATTTAAGTAACAAATCAGAAAATGACTTCTTCGAGTAAACATTCTAATATCTAGAGAAAAACTTTTATACAAGATTTGATCATTACCAGACATTTCATATACTTCATTCAGTATTCTATTCATTCTAAATTTTTAAAATGAAGACTGAATTATAGTTAATCGTAATCACAAACCCTCCAGCAAGCTTCAGGACTTCCTTTGATTGTTACCACTCTCTCTGAAGCTAAAACACTCGCATCTTCTACAGTCTTGGCTTCAACCTACAATTTAAAATTATTACATGGAGAAAGTGTTGGTCATGGTTAATCAGAGCTGATTTGTATGGATTGCTTTAGTGGTTTATGAGTAGTAAAATACACCACAGTCTACTCACTGCTACAAAAGCCCTTGAGTCTCTGATAGTCTGCTTCATATTGACTCCACCCGTCCCAATGACAGCCCCCACGGCTGAACCAGGGATATAGATGCGATACGACTCAGTCAGGCCAGGGGATGGGGTCGCAGTAGGGCCCATCAGGGGAAGATGAGGGGGCAGTAGCAGGGAGGGGTGAGAGGGATGGAGTAAGGTAGGGGGAGAAGAAAGAAAGAAATGGGAGGGGGTTGTGGGCCTTGATGGTGGAGATTGTAGAATGAGGGGTTGGATTGGAGATCTGAGGGGATAGAGATGGGGGTAACCTGGTGCCTGTAAAAGATTTATACGCTTTAAATAATTGCCCGATTACTTGATTTTAAATATTAATTTATTGATAGATGGGAGAACATTTAAATCATTACTGTTTATGACATTCAAATACTGTCATAAAGTATTTGAGAGAAAACTGACCAGATTACAGTTGTTTCCATAGTGTGCAGTTTCAGATCTAAGCACAGGATGATAAAGAGCATTAGTGAAAGGGGATTGAACCGGTACTTGCGGATGAACAGTACCCTGTAATAATAAATCAATCAATTTAGCCAATTTATATACTTAAATCATATTCATGAATGTTTTGCATTGAGCATACAGTATTAAAAACGCGGATAGATTATAGACAGTAATATATAGCATTGAGTCTGTAATATACTCATTAAAGAAACCAACAGAGAGTGGTACAATAATTATTGATCCATTGTGAATTAAGCAAACGTAAGTCTTACACTCAAAATATTGAAAATTTTATGTTCCATGCTTAGTGTTTACTAGTAAAGATTAAGAAATTATTATAATTATTATATTATTTGACGCTCCTATTTACAAAGCTTTAAATTGCATAAATGCTCCATATATAAAATCAAAGCTTGAAATAATAAACTTTCCAAATAATTAAAATCTTTTCCTGCCAGTGAATGAGATGGATTCTTGTCAATGCAGTCCCTGAGTAGACCTGAGATCAGTTCTTCAGCCTGACACATTCCGTCCACTGTTCCTTCGATTGAAATCACGCGATCTGAGTATATAGCTATCATGTCCTGAGGACTGTAATCACATCAATACAAAATTGAACTGAATGATCATATCTGACATTAACAGCAACAATTAACGAAATAAACATTACATAGAAAAACATTGCAGTGATACAATTTTGGATTTTATTTAGTTTAAGCTTGCAGTGTCATTCTCAAAAGACATTTGTTTATTGTACTGCATTAGGGAGTCAAGTGTTCACACATTATTTGGTTTCTGTACAACTTGCTCATAGTTTGTCACAGAAACATATATAAACATTAACAAGCAATTTTGTGTGCTAGTGTGTCACTGAACCATATAATGGTGCGTCACTGCAACATACTGCATAGCGTGTAATTAAAATATATAAAAACATTAGCACACAATTTTCTATGCAACTAAGTAAATATTTGTCAGAGTTTTTCTGATTATTAAAAAATGGATAATGTGACAATACTTGGAGACAGATATCTTGGTTCTAGTATCGTCGCGTATTTGTGAAATGACTTTTCCATGTTTGCCTATGATTCTACCACAGTAGAAGTCATCCATTAGTATCTTCAGCACTACATTACTATTTGTGTAAATCAAGGCAATAAAGTTTAAAAAATAAGAAAAACGATCAAGGCAGAAAAATAATATAAAAAGAATAAAATTCAAGAAGATAAATATTTAGGTAGAATATGCTTAAATGATTATAGATTTTGCCAGAAATTGATGAAGAAAAAGCTAGGAAAAACTCAACAAAGATGTTAACATTGACTGATATGGACTCAATAAATTATTAAACTCTATGATGAGTTCTAAAAATATGACTGATTAATTAATAACACAACAATTTAAAGAAACCAAGTTCAAACAGCAGATCAGTTCATTGGATTAAGCTAATCTTACTAGTCTTAAAGTCATAGTGCATGAGCTTCTTAAATTAGGACTTTCTGTTGCCTATGCAAACTTGTCTACATAACGCAGTATATGTTTAATTATATTCCAGTAAATTTTAACACAAATGATATACCCCCCCCCCCCTGTACATACCCTTTTCCTCCTCCAGTTGATTCTTGTTGCATGATCTTTAGTATTTCCTCGCAAGCGTAGCTGACTGACTCGGGACTTCCGACTATGGATACTATCTGCGATATAAAATAATAGACAATATCTGAAAATATAATTTTTGAAAAAGATAAATTTTTAAATCATTGTATCACTAAATTTAATATTTTTAAACTATATTTAATCTCACAAATGTTCAAATGTCAAATAAAATAAAATAAATATTTAACATAGTATTGTATATAGAATGCATAAGTAAAATCTATTCACTTTTTCAACCAGACTCCAATGTTCTTTACCAAATATATCGATCCTGCAATAATTAAAACAGCAGTAGTATTTAGAAGATTAAGATGCATCTAAACAAAGTTCATGACATTGCAATTAATATTAAAATAATTTCATACTATCATCCCAATTTACACAAACAAACAAAAGTATATTGATTGATATTATACAATGTACATGTACAGATAAGATCTTTAAGTTATGTGATCTGGCTCTGTGAACGTGCAGTGTTTAGAAATTTATGAAATTTGGTAATTATATTTATTGGTAATACTATGTAAACATTTTCAAACAATTAATGTACCAACATTATATGCAAATATTAAGTATTATCAACTAAATTAAATGTCAACGAAAACTTAATAAATTAAATTAATATTAAAAAATATTAATAGCATTAAAGTTTATCAGAAAAGTATGCGATCAAACTAACAGACATAAGAACCATTTGATTGGAAATTTAAATTAGTTAATAAAATACAATTTTCATAATTCCAACCTGGTGGTCTTGGCTTCAGTAGAAATATTGCGTATAGTCTGTCCTTTCTTTCCAATAATGGCTCCGACCAGTTCACTTGGGACTATTATCCTAGTAATAAATTTTTATCTAACATTTGTAAAAGCTCATCAATTAGAGGGATTTATCCTACTAATTATAGTAAAACTTGAAAACAAAGTAAAATAATTTGCTTACAGTTATTAGTATTAATACAATGATTTTTGGTACCCTGACAAAATGACTCCAAATATATTAACCCGCCAAAACGTCCCAGTCAATTCATTAATAACTCTAACCTACCCTAAAAAATTAACCCTAACCATACAACCAACCCGAACCTCAAAATTTTTACTCTAAACCAAATCATAACCCTACCCTAACCCTAAAAATTAATAGTCATGGCCATTTTTTTGGGGCAGTTTTGATGTATCGCTATATTTTTTTTGTGGATTTTCATGAAAATAAGAAATAACCCAATGGTTCAACCTAAGAGTATAAGGCACACGCAAGGCCATCCCACTCCCTGGTCTGTCTCCGCCCCCTCCCCCGCCCACTCCATTTCTCAGTGGACGATTGCTGCCACTGTTTATAAATTCAACCTGTCAATCAAAAACAGTTAACATCATATGGAATTGATCTGTGTATACACGTACTGTATATAGTCTCACTTTAATATTTTGATATTCAGAATGTCTGCTAAATTCAAAGTGATGTCACCAGGTGATTTTGGCGGGGGGGGGGGTACAAGGTGACATCATGAGAGGGGGGTGACATCGAAATATTTGTGTACAATTTCTGTGCAGTTGACTCTAAGCAGAAGTAAGTCATATGAATATTAAACAAAAATATATAATAAAGATGAAGGATATTAATGACTAAAAGGAAAATCATTAAACGGAAAGCTGCACCAGATAACATAAAACCTAGAAGATGTTTAGAAGTAATTTCGTTAAATTTCTGACAAAAAGTGAAAAGCTTTAAATTGAACTTTGATCATTTGAAAAAATTCACATTTATTATGAAAAAAAAGATTAGAAGAATTATCATACCCGCAACACTGAACCCTGGCGATCGAAATTATTCAATTTGTCAACGGCACTACGATATACAAAACATAAACGGTACCAGTAAGTACAAAAGGCATATGAAATATTAAACTAGTAGTCAATAATTAGAATTTAATGTAAATGCAGAGATTGCATTCATATATTTAAAAAAGATTGATAGTAAGTTAAGAAATACTTACAACTGAGCTTCATCGGCTGTCTCATAGACTACAGTCACAGAACTTTCTACACTTCCACTGACTACAACAACAAAATATAACTTTAAAATAGTTTTTAAAATTTCAATATCTAATTATTGCAACAAAAATTATTAAATTCTAACGACTTTAAAATCTACTTAGCGATCAGATTAGTAAAGTTTTGAATTAGATGTACGTCAACAAAATGTTACATTTACAGTATGTGTATATATTAACAGTTACTAGATAGGTCATTTTGATATTTGTGTGCCATTTGCTTTTTATTTAATAAAAACCTTGTCAATTGTAACATGATCACCTAAAATCAAGACAGGACATATATAAATATACAGTATAGATATTTTTCTATGCAGTATCAGTGATATATCCTTAACTGTTATGAATGACTAGTTGTCTGAATTTATAGATAGCAATGATTTGAATTTTTAAATTTCTAGATAATTGTTAACTTATGTTAGCCACCTAGATCACATCTCTGTACAACGCCAAACGAAGCGACCAGTCGCTCCACTTCTTCTTTATTGACAGACTGAGGCAAATTACCAATCTGAATGCGATTACTTCTTCTGCATATTTGAACATAAGATGCCATAATATTATATGCTAATTATATAAGAAATCATTCATTAAATCCGTAAATCATAATAATAATTCAAAATATGTTTATTCATTATTATAATTATGTAAATCATAATAAATCAATTCTAATGTTAATTTTAATTCTAGAATGTACAGACGTTTTCTGTCGCCGCTTTTTGTTTTGCAAATAGTTTATTCATCAGCAAAGATGGATTTATTATCTTATGATATCCAGCAAATTTTCATTTTAAATGCAACCTATCATAACAAAGTTTAGTAGGCCCATACATTTACCTTCGCCTGGAGACTGTGGAGGGTTCAACTTGAACAACAGATCCGAGTACTTGGAAACCTGTGAAGAATATTGACAATTCTTGATGATGAACAGGGTTTACACGCCCCCCCCCCCCCGGTTTTAAATAAAAATTCAGTTCTTTTGCTATAGACTTGATTTGAAAATCCGTGGGTGCATTCTATTTTAACCAGTTTTCATTTGCATTACCTATGTAATGAAAGTTGGAGTTTCACAAAAGAGATCATGATATATGGATATATTTGACACTTAAGTCATTACTTATAACAAGTTAAAACTTTCATATAATACCATGCAGATTTAGGGCCTACGATATATTATTCAGTATATCATGTTACATTTTGGTTAAGAAATAAAAATGAATACGAGTAAGCCTATTTTTAATCACGAGAAACTATTGACCTATATAGATTCTCCCATTGTCCATAATTTGAAGGATTTTATAAACTATAATAAATCATTTCTAAATTTTCTATTGGTTGCGCTACTGACCGTTAAGTCGATCGATAGTTTGATCGAACGTCTTCTGATCTGGGCAGTCCACAAAAGCGTAACCCTTCTTGACAAGTACACCGCAGACTGTTAGACCGTGATCCTGGAAAACCTGAAGGAGGATTGCTTCTGTAACCTGTTCGTCCAGATTTCCAACGTACACCCGGTACATGTTAGTAGTGCTTTACGTTTGCGATCTACTTAATATAATTTATCGTGCTGAGTATTTTGAAACGGTTGTAGTATAATTACAGTTGTTGAGATTTTTTAATCAGTTTGTCAAGTTTTTCGAGATTGAAATAATCAGAACGGATTTGGAATGAAACTGAACTATTTAAACTGTAATTGAAAATGAAAATAATTCAATTTACAAATAGACTTATTGCAGTACGGATATACAAAAGGAGAAAAAAAGCATCTATATTACAATAGGACTAATGTTTAAATTCTAATTTAGATTTTAACATAACCAGTCAACTACACATCTGATTTGAAACAAACACAGTTCTATAAATAGATATTTTATACCATATAAGTCTAATTGGTCTACAGTAGGTCTAATGCTGACGTTTATCTATTATGAATCTTATTGAATATTCTTGATAAAAATGCATAGTAAAAACTCAAATTAGGCCTATTTAGCTATAAAGCCTACAGAATCAAATACTTTGTTATAATAAAAGTAAATGTATAATTATGAAATAAGTTAGTTAGTTAGTTTATTTATTTCCAAATCAATGAGCTACTAGAAAGCAAAAACAATAAACTCTAAGCAATATGTATCATGATGTAATGTAAGCCTATATAACTATGATTTACAGTTTTTTATGATCAGGCTTTTTTTCTGATTCCAAATATATAATTTTTTGCTTGTAGCCTACCCCAAAAATCCACAATGTTACAATTATTCTACCGTAATTGTTTACCGTCGTCCTATAATAGAATAGGCAGCATTTGAATTCAAATATTAAATTTAAAAAGCTTTAAATTTAATCACTTCAAATTTTTTAAAGTGACACAAAACATTGCCGCAATGAATTTATTTGAACTAAAATAAATAATTGTCCCTCTATTTTAAAATTTGATCCTAGACATTACACCATAGACTGTAATATTATGGAGTAAGCGTAAAGCATAATTCGTAATATTACAACTTTTATTGCACAAAATTCCTGTCATTAAAGTCGTGGGGCAAAATTGTATTATTCACGAGACGCATTACGCAAAAAATATTCCGTGTGGTGGTACGACATTAAAAAATTCAATTAATTATAATTACAAAGTTAATTAGATGTAATTAATAATCAAATTAGTAAATTATAAAAATGTAAAACTAGTTCATTTACCGCACCCTGGAATTGCTAATATTGGGACAGATTTGTCGAAATAATATTTTCAAGGTTTCATCGTTCGATGTATTATAGGCCTTTAGTAGTAGGCCTAATTAAATAGTCCATAATTACTGTAGTTTGATTGGATTTAAATAATTTGACTGGATTGAAATAATTTTAATTTTTAAAATAATTTTGAATCTTTCTTTCTGTAAATCTTCGGAAACAGTATTTAGTAGATTCCCTGTAGACTTATAAAGTGAAAAGACATCTGAATGGGAGATTTACATGTGGAGACAGATTCTCACAAAACGCACGATGTCAAATGGTTGGTTGGTGAGGGATGCGTGGCGTGCATTGCTGAAGTTTTGTGTGATCCCTCTGTAGCGCAGGTTTATATTGTACTATTTTTGAATTGTATTTAGAAAGGGTCTGATAGTTTTTTTAAAATAAACAGAACAGTCGATTCTCTGAATCCTCTTGGAAACAAAAATAGTTTCAGGCTGTCTTGTCAGTTTATAGAAAAATTATTGAGTATACATTTTACTATAGCATTAGGCAATTTAGCCTACGTACTTTGTAATTAAGCTGGAATTAAGTCTTCTTATTACTTTGTTTCTGCATATCCACTATTACCCAGTTTAGAATGTTGCAAATGTTGTTTCTGGATTATCCATTTTAGATATGAAATAAATAAATTATAATTTAACTATTAAAATAAAATAAGCTGTGATTTATTATATAAGGCTCATTTGCAATATTAATTGAAGATAAATTGAAAATCACTGAACTCCTCACCAAAGAGCCTTTTGTGCTGATGTGACATTAAGTAGAACGCAAGGAAATAAAGATAGAAATGCACTTGTTTAGCTAAGAAGAGAGCTGGCAGTAAGATCATGGCTAAAATTGATGCTAGAGAAGAGAGAGGTCATCAGAAATGTACTGAGAGAAGATCAAACTGTCACACAACACATCATTCTTATATTCCTTGGTTTGCTTTTGTGTTTTATTTCAGTAGATTGATAGATAGATTGATAGATAGATAGATTGATTTATATAGATAGTTAGAAAAAAAGATAGATATGTATTGATAGATAGATAAATAAATATATGGAGATAATACTTAGATGGAAAATATATAGATGGATATACAGTATATTGATAGATAAATAAATATGTATATAACTATATAGAGAATTGTATACGGTGTAGAGAGACAGATTGGTAGATAGATACAGTTAATCACAATATATCATATTGTAGATTGATATATGGATATAACACTGTAGAGTGATTTATTTTCGAATTAAATTACATTTTAAAAAAATTAATAGGTTTGGTATTCAGCATTGTGCTTTATTTTTTTTAACGTAGATTTGCTTGCTCAAGAACTGGATGAAGAATCCTTTGAAAATATGCTTATAGAAGGTAACAATAGTTTGATTCCCGTTCAAAATTAATTTATTCTTACTGATATGTCTGAGATATCATTCATATAATATCATGATATAATGCTGGTAAATGTTCAAGGTATTGAGATTGAATGTAAATTATTAAGTTGCAAAATCAAATTATTAATGGCTAAATTTGGTGTAGTTGTGTGTTTAATTTAATTACAGGTCTGGTACAGACTATAACTGTGGTACAGTCCGATGAGCTAATTAGTGTATTACTTGATACTATTGAAGAACGGGTTCTGATAATTCACTTTTGTTAATTTTAATATAAATCTGTTTGTGTTTTTCTACTTACAGTATTTAATTAATATTTTTCTCTTTGAAACAAAAATGGGATCAAGCTGTATTGTAGCTTTTATTAGCTAAATATTTGAACAAATGTCTCACATGTTATCTTACTGAAAATGTTTGCTGCATATCAGCAATTGGACTAAATCTAAATGTAATTTGTCAATATGTTATGACAAATAATGCTATAATTTAAATAAGTTTTTTTGATAGATTTATTTTATTCTATTCATATCAGTGCATGAAGACAATAGATCTCAGAAGGAATGTGTCACTGTATGATCTAACTGGACGTCTCTTTAATTCACTGCCTCAACTGTCTGTGCACACTG
Organism: Oconnorella tubifera; assembly: GCA_034700105.1. Taxonomy (NCBI): domain Eukaryota; kingdom Metazoa; phylum Annelida; class Clitellata; order Enchytraeida; family Enchytraeidae; genus Oconnorella; species Oconnorella tubifera. Next base: position 23,727 of record JAQIXG010000789.1, read on the forward strand.
TACAACAACATGGTCAGTTAGTTTGTAATCTTTTGTTTAGTTAAGGCAGAAAATGCAAGAATTAAAGTATAAATTATGCTATAGAAAAAGAAAAATAATTAATTATCTAAGCTTGTAATGTTTATGATAAGTACGCTTATTGTAAGTATGCATTGTTTATTATACATGTGCATAAACTTTATTTTGTCAACGAATTATCAATATGGTCAAAAGCATTTAATAATTACTGGATAAATAATCAAACCAAAAATGATATAATTGTTTATAAGGGTCTGAAAATAATAAATTTTTATCATATGTGCATTATTTACTCCTTGATCATAAAATTGAAATCATAACAATTGATTGAATTTTAATGAAGCTTTTATAGGCACGTAGCATTGTTAGCAAAATGTTTTCGTTCAAAGCAGACTAATACAGATTTCATAATAAAATTGTTTTGCAGTAATTCTTCAAATTTAGACAAATACTTGCATATCTTACAGGCCGGTATATTGAACATATAATAGATGGACTTAGATCAGATGCACATAACTCAGTACTTTTATCAGTGAGCTATGTATGCATTCAGCTCTATCTAAACATGGCTCATAACTTACTTACTGAATCACAGAGAACTGACTTGGCTCTTTCAACACTGGATGCTTTACAGGAGTCCGCTCATATTGATGTACAAATGAATTTATTAGGTTTGCTTGCTTTAACTTGTTTGCATATTATATCTATATTGATGAATTGAAATATGTGGAAGGATAATTACGGAAATATATATATACAAAGTATTCATAAAGTATCCCAAAAATGAGTTTTAAATTAGAATTAGGGTTAGGATTAGTTAGGGTAAGAATTAGTGTTTGCAGTAATATTATATACAATTTCAGTTGATGTGTTTTGCTACAATATTTATATTAATTACTATCTTTGTTAAATTGGCCTATTATAAGCTTCAAGTTAAAAGATTTCTTCATTTCTCTTTATTTTGATTAATTTTCAGGTTTGCTAAAGCTGCAATTAGGTGACTCAGATATCAAGGCTAGATTCTTGCAATTAAGCTCCGCCTCTCTCTCAAACGGCAGTCTACTGTTGGCTGTAATCAAAAAGTTGATGCTGATTGGCCAGAATCAGGATGTGCTACAGATCAGCGTTATACAGTGTATTATACATCTTCTATATGACAATTACACAACTGTTGATGTAAAGTGGATGGAGCTAATTCTTCGATCTGATCTCACTGGTATAGTAATTGTAGTCTGTATTTTTAATACATGATGTATTAGATGTATTAGGTGTATTTATTTTTTTAGTAATAGTTTTAGATTAATCGTAAATAAAAATAAATATTGAAGTTTTCGACGATAAATATGAATTATTTGAACTACACGCTTTACAAAGAATTTAATTCACTGACTAGATTTGTACTAAAATAAACAATTGAAGTGCTTATAAAAACATGTCAGTTAAATTAATTCTTTTTAAATTTAAGTAGTCATGAAATTTTCAATTGGTATGAGCATATCTGCGTTTTAAAAGCTTCCAAAGTAACCTGTTTCATACGCATGACAAATTCTTTTGCAGAAAGTATTGCATTTTAGCTAGTGGTTATAAACTTTGGTTGATTTTCATCACTCAAATGATATAGATTTTAGCATTAATTTTTTATAAATGCAAGTTATTGTCTTTATTATTTGTGATTGGTTAGAGTTCTTGTTTAATGCTCTTGATTCATCAAATGACCTACTTATAAGCTCCGCCTACTGTTGTCTTCTGCAGTTGACTGAATGTGATATTTTCTTCACAATGTGTCATTCTGTTTATGGTAAGAGTCATAATTTGTAAAAGTTCATTTTCTTATTTCATTTTATTTTCTGATACAATACGGGAATGATAAGAATTTTCAATAAAATTTCTAAATAATGATTTAAGATTGTATATTTTGGGAATCTCATTTTCTTAGAGAAAGTTACAGTACATCTTATTTATGCAGCAAAATGTAATGATAGACATTTGATACAAATTTATCTAAATGTTTATAAAATATTATATCTTTACTAACACTAGTGATATCTTCCAGAATTGGAAATCTGAATGATAGTCTGAATGATAGTAATCATCAAGGCAGTATTCACTGCCTTGATGATTACATTTTATAAAAGAATTTGATTAAAAACTTTTGCTGAAAATTCCTGCGTGCAGAATGCTGTGTGTTGATCATGGAATTGTAGCAGTTTGTATTTCTCTAGGTATTGAATCTGTTTTAAAAAGTCTTGATCAGATGCTAAAGCTCCATCATCATCCGGAGACAGTGTCAAACGGCCTCCAACTTCTCTCCACCATACTGCGGAGGTAATTCTCAGGATTAAAGTTGTTGACATTATTTTATTATTTTGTAATCTTTAAAATACATACTAATATGAAGTTATTTTATAATATCTTCATTATTTTCAATATCCGTATTATTTTCAAATTAGCTGTATGTTTAAAGATCTATTTTGTGAATATTTTAATTTTGCCTGTTGTTGTAATTGATGAAAGTATCTGCCAAGTACCGCCATCCGATAACGTTTAGTTATTTCTTCAAGATCTATAAGATTTCTATAAGCTTCATTAATATTCAAAACCCAGATTCAAATCAAAAAGTTAATACTCAGATATTTTGCCAGTGACTCTTACATTGAACAAATGATGTATTATTTGTTGATAGACACAAGGGAGCAATGAGATTGTTCACCAGTGCCGTCACATTTCAACATTGTCTTAAAATCATCAGTCGAGCATTTCAGCTGAATATAACGGGTAGAGCTGTTCAGACTCTATGCAGCTTACTGAGGTAAAATATTTACTTATAGATTAAATTTTACATCATCTAGCTCCACTAGTGAATGGTAATGATAATTTTATATTATCATTATTTATTATCATTTTATATTTGTGTTGTACTAAATCACAATCTAGCCATTTCAGCTTGTTCAAACTGTTCTATTCTCATATTTTCATATCCTATTTATTTTTGGTACATTTTGATATAATTTTGCAAAGTGTTTATTTTATTTACTTTGTTGGATGTTTTATTTTTTCTTGAATGCTTTTGTTTATTTTGTTATGTTTATTAAGTGCAGTTTTTTATCGCCTTAAAAGAGAAGATCACACATAAACACAAAATGACAATGACAATTATTATTGATAATGACTGGAGTGAAATTTACTGTTCATGTCGCATAGATCGGATTATCTTATGTCTCCCGTGCCTTATGGTGACATAGCAAATACCGTCAATCTGTTGATCAATCGTCCAATGATTTCTACTCCAGCTGAACAATCAGCAGAAAGACAGCGAGGCTGCATTGGATTGGCTGATGTGTCTCAAGTAGTTTTACAATTGGCTCGGTATTGCGAGATTTATTTATTATGTTGTATTGGTATTTATTGTGTTATTAAAGTGGATTGATAGTGATTTTTTATTCTGTTGCAAAGCATAAAAAAAGATTAAAACAACATATCAATAAGATTTGGTGAAGAAACAGTCATTTTTATTTCTATATCTTATCATTTTTTTTATTTATTTAATGTTCAGGGTTTTTGTAAGAATACTTTAAATGTTTACAATCGTACAAGTTCCAAGCTTAAAATCTTTAAAATCTTAGATCTTACTTAAAATCTTACTGATTTGAAATATACAGAATTTTAATTATTATTTTATGATACAGGCTTGCTTCAAGTTGTGATGATTGTGATCAGCATGCAATCCTGGATGAGTCAGCTTTTAGAGGACCAGG